>CM077785.1:36272004-36354504 GCA_039737535.1 Lagodon rhomboides
GTTCATGTTCACAATCCAATTTCTCAAACACAACTCTCTTTATTGAAGCGTGACTAATTGTGACTCGTAGAACTGATTCAGTTCGAGGCAATTTAGTCTCAGCGCGCCCTCCACCCTCCTCCACCCTCCTCCACCCTCCTCCATCCGTCTCCTGCCCCTGTTTTCCCATCTGTCGTCTTTTTTTCCTCCAGTCCACAGTAATTTCATTGTTTAATTCAGAGCCCTGATTCTAAATTCGACCACTTATTAAGCCTTTGGAGCTGAAGCTTTTCATGAAGCCGTCTCCGCGGACAGCCGCCGTAAATCTGACGCCGTAAAGAGCGAGAGGAGCGATGGAGACGCAGAGGGAGGCCGAGAGACGGAGAGGAGGAGAATGAGAAGGAGACAAATCAAGAGGAGAATCAGAAGTGGAGAGGGAGGAAGAAGAAGAAGAAGAAGAAGAAGAAGAAGAAGCTGGTGTTTAGTGAGATTTGTAAAGCTTCACACTAAGTGATGTGAACTGAAATGATGCAATGAATGGAAACATTAGTCGACTAAACAAAGCTCACGGCTGTTTGTTGTCTGTGACGTGATGATGTCATGATGAACACACCGCCTCAAACAACATCAACATCAGGCTGCGTTTCAGTAAAGGAACATGGCTTTGGAGTCCAGTCGCAAAAAATTCATGTTGGAATTTTACATTTCTGCAAACCAACCACGGATACGTTCTGTAGAATTTGTCTGTGGTTGAATCATGTCAACGTTTCTGTACATGTCATAGCAGGTTAACATAACATGTGTACGAGTGGCGAGAGACGACCACCAAACCACCGACTGCTGTTCACGACTGTGTTTCACTAAGTGTCAGACCTCTGGGTGGTTTTAACGAGACGTCGGGACATTTTCCAGACGTGTTTGTGGCGACAGAATCAGGCATTTTAAATCAAAAACACGCTTTTAAACTAACTGTCAACCAAGAACAACATAAAATAACTGAACCTAACGAAGTTCAGAGCTGCAGAAATATACACAACATTTATTTTTGTGTCTTGGATTTTGTTTTTATTGAATTTGCGACCTCGATGTACAACAGTCTGCCCATTCATTTATTATAGTGTCTCTGAACCCTAACATTGAAACGTAATATACCTGCAGGTCTGCTGGGGACGTCACCTTTCGTCCTTCGCTGCTCTGACTACATCAGAGAGAAACATCAGCGAGCTGAAGTCGAGTTGTTGCTGAGGTTAAAGTATTCTGCTCACGATGCGTCGTGGTTTTGACACCTGTTCAAAACGTATCTGCTACAACAGAATGAGACGTACCTGTGAAGCTGGAGGTGTGACGGACTCAGCTGCATGTTCTGTCTTTGAAAATGAACCTTTTCTTTCAGACGTCATGGAAATGAACTTCTAACCTCGTTTGTGATTGAAAGTATAAAACGAGTGACGGAGAGGAAGTAAAGGAGGCTGTGAGGATCTCAGGTCTTTGCTTTCTGCTCTGACTTGTCGTCTTTTCACATCAGCTGTGAAACTTTAATAAAACTGGGTTGTATTTTGTTCATCCCAACTTCAGTTAATGTCTTGGCTCCTCGCTCAAAGGTCATGTGACCGGACCTCCTGGGTCAGAGCTCTTCCTCCCTGTGATTGGCTGACAGAACATCATTTAAACCTGCTGAAGCTAAATCCTGGATGACTGAGGATGTTTTGGTTTCACATACTGATGATTTCTCTCTGGTGGTGATTGATGTGTTGGTGTGTTTGAATTAGACATCAGGGTTAAAATGGGGAAACTAAGAATCCGTCATTCACAGATGTGAAGTCAGGTGACGTCTCGTAGTCCACAAAACATTTCAACATTTCATCAGACGTCTCTGTACAGCTTGTCTGCTGTGATCACAGTCTGCAGGAGAGAACACATCACAACCTGACCTGAGGAGACGTTGATTAAACCGTCAATACGCAGACGACCTCACGCTCTTCATGCAGGGTGCGTTTAGCTTTTAGCTTAGCAGCTACATTTAAGATTTGGGATTGAAAACTATTTAAATAAATTTAGACTTCCAGAGACTCTGAATGAAGTCCTCAGTGTCTTTAAAATGATATATATTGACAGACATTGAAGAAACTGATGCAAACTGTGTCCTGATGCAGCACGTTTGTCTGAAGAAGTCTGAATTCACTTTCACTTTCCTTTGTGACAGAAGTTTGGATTAAACTTCCTCGTCAGGTGCAGACGGAGACGGAGGAGAGGAGCTGTGGAGAAATCAAGAGGAAGAAACGATCAGAGCTAAAAGTCGTCACAGACTCCGACTGCTTCGCTGTCTGACGCAGGTTAATGAAGGAGGGCGCTCCGCCCACGTTTGACCCGATCGTACGAGACGGCAGCTGTCGCAGGTCGTCATCGTTCTCAGAGACTCCAGACTGAAACTGCAGACCCAGCGGAACTGCACAGAATCACACAGAATCAGAACCAAAGTGAACCCTCACAGATAGAGCTGTCGATCGTTATTGATATTATCAGACGTATCAATACCTGATTATAAATATGATCCTGCCTGTGTTTCGCTGCAGGGTCTGATCTCAGCTGCAGGAGCTTTGCGTTCACCTTGAACGAGCTCTTCCTGTCATTTAAAAAACTCCAGGATCAGGGGCCACGAAGGTCAGGCCCTCAGTGTCCCTGCATTATTACTGGGGCCATAAAACAGTCATGCAGCGGGAGCAGACACAGTCGGAGGAAGAGGGGGATACAATTAATTAAAAAAGTTTGGATGGAATAAACTGCTGAGAGACAGAAAACGTTGACGTCTAGAGACGAAGTCAGGAAGAAATGATCCAAAGTTCAGAGTCATAAGCCAAAAATCAGGATAAAAAAATGAAAACAAAATGAAGGAAAGTGCATTTTTATAGCAACGACGAACCTTCAGCTGGTTTGTGCTGATTTACAGAGTTAATTCAAACTAAAGAGTTTTAATTCGTTGATTGCTTTCTCCGAGACAATAAACCTGATTGACCTCTGATCTCAAATAATGTTGTTTAAAATCCAGCTGATGGTCGACTCTGAGAGCCCGTTCACACCTGCCAGTAACAAGCTCCTCCTCAGAACTTTTGCTGAATTTACAAGAAGGTCCAAATAATGCAGAATGAGTCAGAGACGGTGTTTCACAGAGTTTATAAAGTGTCTCTGAACTCAACAACTCACTAAATTGAGCGTTTTTTAAAGGGAGTCTGGTGACTTTCTCCACGGGGACAAAGAAGAGAGGTGGAAACAAGGCCTCTGACTCCTTTCTTTCCTTTTCTGTGTTGGTGGATTTATTTTCCTCGTCTCCTCTCGACTCGCTGTGAAGAAATGTCATCCAGCCGGTTGCTCCGACTGTTCAGACCCGATCCGTCTGATGTCTCAGAGATACGGCGCTGAAGTGGATCAGTAACTAAGCTTTTGGCTCGCTGCGTCTCCAAACACCTTTTCATACCTGTTAATGTCGAACGGCGTGCGAGTGTGTGCGCCGCGGGGTTTTTGTTTGGCTTCGCTGTTGTAATCCACTTTGCGGCGTGACGAGGTACAAGGGCGAGAAAGCCCTCAACCTGTGGGACGCACCGCCGCTCCACAAGGTAACAGCCAGTTCATAAAAAATGTTATTTGGATTCACCCTCTCTCTTTTTGTCTCCTCTGTCACGCTGTCTCGCTTTCACTCCGTCACGCCTTCTCCTCCTTTCTGTGCACTCCTCTATCTCCATCCTCCACTCGTCTCCCGGCGCCGTCCTCCTCCTCCCCTCCGCCCGCCCCGTCTTCATTGCTCCAATTATTTCCCTGTTTTTTCCCCTCCATCTGTCCTTTTCATCCCGCCGTCCTCCCCTAACCTCTCTCTCATCTGTACATTAGGTGTTGTGAGTCTGCGGTTCCTCCCCACGGCCACGAGCCTCATTAATAAGGGATGTTCAGAGAGGCGGCTCGGCGGAGACGAGGCCGACCTGCAGCCACTTAGTGCAGGTTTTAACATGGGATGCACACAATCCACCGGGGAGGCTGTTTGTGTGGCTGTCTGGGGCTGAAAGAAAAATAAAATAAGGTCAGCAGACAAAGAGAGAGAGAAGGAGGTGCAGACGGAGGGAAACGAGAGCATGTGAGGATGTGTTGGTCAAATAGAAATCAGATTTTTCTGCAGACGCTCGCACACGAAGGCCACGCTCGTATTCAGACGACGCTCCACCGACGGCCCGACCCGATCGAACTCCGGATGAATACAGGCGGCCTTTCACATTTCAGAGTGTTTGATTAAACCTAACTCGCCGCTGATGTGTTAAAATTGACTCCGTTTAAGTGCCTGCGGGGGCTAAAAACGCCCTCCGGCACAGTTAAGTAGAAGTAAATAGCTGGCTTTAGTGCTGCAGCGGTGACGGGGTGAAGGGGTGAGGGGGTGAGGAGGGGAGGCACAGACCTGGAAGTGAGCTTAACTGAGGCTGGCGGGTTCGAGGAGGAGGGTCAGGGGCATCGTTTCTACAGGCAAATTAATAATTTGTGTGTTTGTGCAAAAACATATTTACCGTGACGTCTGGCAGCAGAAACACCCGTCTGTCAGTTTCCCATCAGCCTCTGGTGGATCTCGTCTGTCACTGAACGATCCAGAGACGTCCTCGTGTCCTCCGCCGACACCTTCAGGTGTGAAATTTAAATATTTGATGGGTTGAGACCAGTAAATAAATAAACCTCCGCCCCGTTACGCCCGCAGATAGAGTCTGTTTTTTAACGGGGGTCCGGGAAATTTTGAAAATTGGGCTGTTAAAGATGCGATTTCAACGTGGTTTGAGAAGGACATGAAGGCCAATCGTTGGGCTCCTCATCGTCATATTTTAATTACAGATAAAGCTAATTTCCCCTCACTATAGGCCTACTAAACAGCAGGCTGATAGACGGGCTCTGGTAACATCAGTGACACATAGAGGGGGAAGAAGAACACTGATGTTGAATTTGCAACAGATTATTCTGGCTCTGCCCATATATGGGCATGTGCTACAAGGGACAGGTCAGCTTCTGCACAAGCTGGTGACACTGTTGCATTTGTGGCTGCTGGCCGTTCGATATGCAACCACATAGAAACCTCGGGGCTATTTTCATCATTAGGCAATTATATATATATTTTAAGGCAGCGTGATCCGGGGCTATTGCCCAAAACATCCGGGGCTATAGCCTGGAATGCCCAGGTCTAACGACGCGCCTGTGTTGAGCCCATAAATAAATAAACCTCGGCCCCGCTCAACGTAAGAAACAGGGCTCCAGAACCATTTCATGTTGTTTACATCCTGAATAATGATTCACGGTACATTTAAATATCAGTCAGCAGATAACAGATCAATACTGAAGCCGATCTGACGTAACGGAGACGAAGAGAAACTTCTTCAGACTCTCCTGAAGCATCGGTGCTGAGTCGGGTCAAACACGGGTCGGGCTAAAACATGAAGTTAATACAATCAGCAATGAAAACAAACTGGAGTGGCATTCAGTAGAGTGCATACCTCCACCAAGACCCAACAAGATCTGTTAATCAGATGTATCTCGGACTGTATCTCTACCTGAGCGCCTGGTTGAATTACTTCAAAATCCGTTAATCATTCCCTTAAAATTAATGAACATCCTGTTAAAGAAAGTTAGAAAACATCCCTGGATCCGTTTCTTTATCTGGATCAGCACCAGAAGTTAATGTGGTCTCATGGAAATCCATTCAGCAGGATTGTTTGAGATCCTGCTGACAAACCAACAGACGAATGAACAGACTCAGAAGAAAACTCAACCCATGGAGTCCGATACAACACGTTACCTTTCCTGGTACCTGAGCCGTAATCGGACCCCTCTGGTTGTTAACTTCTGGGGCTACAACAAACCCAACGCCCCCCACGGTGCCTTCGTCCTGTGCCGACCCTTAAAGATCCAGTGTGGAGGAAACATGTTGGTGCAGCGTGACGGACTCTTAGCTTCAGGTGATTATATGAAAACATGTTCATTAATTGCAGATATCACACTCTGTTTCTTCACTCTTCTCCTTCAAACAGACGTCACTGATTCACATTCTTTGTGCCCTGATGATGAACTCTGACAAACGTTCCTGGTCCTCACAGGATGAACCGTACGGAGTAAAGCAGCCTCCTTGTTCTTTCTGATTGAGTTATGATGAACACCAGGTGATTGTTGTGACTCTGACTTCCTGGATTGTGAGAAACCCTCTGAAACAAACACCAGACGGTTTTCAGTTCTGATTCGTGGCCTGCAGCCTCGTCCTTCCTCCTCCCAGTCTGCTTCCTCTCTGCTCTCTGCCAGCCTCATTATCTCTCCTGCCTCCTCTTTTCTTCTTCTCTGGCTTTGAGCTGCTGTCTCTGTCCGTCAGCTCTCCGGTCTTTATTACCTGTCCCTCCTCCTCCTCCTCCTCGCTCTCCTACAGCGCCCGGTTCATCCAGTAAAACATCTGTTTCTAAAAAAGCTGGCACCGTAAACGGCCCCCGGCCCCTCGGCCTCTTTACGAGGGCACTCACTCTGAACTAACGGAGGCAGAATAGCACTCTGAGGTGTTGTCCTCCCTCCCATCCTCCCGCCTCCTCTGTCACAGACTCCTCACAGTGAATGGATAGAGAAACACTCCGACATCCTCTCTCTTCCTGCAAATCCTCCCTCCTTCCTCTGATTCTGTCGATCCTCTGCTCGTCCTCTCATTATTCCTCTCTGGATTTGTGCTACAGACTCATTTTAATTCCCCGTCCACTCCTCCTCCCTGCCTGCCTGCCTTCCTTTACACTTGTTTATTGTTTTACAGCTGCTGTATTTGGACGAGGTTCAGGCTTTCACACCTCGAGGAGCGACGACGACCAGCTGTCTCTGCACAGAGCGAGCTGACGTTCACTCCTGTTCTTCTGCCCATCGTTCCCTCGTCTATCTGTCGTTATCTCCCGATCTTTCTGACCTCCGTTCATCTGATTAATAGCTCGTTTGTATCTGCCAACAATCCTCCATTCCTCTTTAAAGACACATTAAGGCAGCCAGTGAGGGACATTTCACATCAGTGCAACATGCAGACTGTCTCCTCTACAGAAGGATCACATGCACAGGCCGAAGTGTGTGTGTGTGTGTGTGTGTGTGTGTGTGTGTGTGTGTGTGTGTGTGTGCTTCAGTGGAATGTGCAGCTGTCAAGTCGTCAGGGGAAAGTTCTGGCCCGTGTTGTCCGTCCGTCCGTCTGTCTGGGCTTCATGCATTATTCCACCGCTGTGACAGGTTGTGTTGTCGCTTCAGAAAGACGCTGATCGTTTTCACGTGAGCCGCGACGCCTCCGAGTGTCAATACTGACTGAGAGAGAAACAGTCCTGCGAGCAAACACTGAGAGCTGCTTGTGATAATCCTGCAGACAACAACAGAAATCATCCGGATTATTCACGGAGTTACAGAGTTTGGAGATTTGCTTGAAGTAAAGAAGCAGCATGATCTCTGTGCACACAGAGAAGCACAGAGGTTGTTTCACTTCTTCCCCATCGTGCATTAAAGAACTGCAGTGCAGATGCAATGATCGTGTTCCTGCTGCAGCTATTTAACAGAAAAACCTCTATTCATTCTACAGACAGAGGTCGGTGACGGCGTCAGAACGGCCTCACACTTTGTTTTCTCATCAAGAGATCCTGAAACACCTCCACAACGAAGGTCGCCATTATTCTAGCTTTGCTTTTTACACCGAAACAAACAAACAGCAGCACAAAACCTCCCCAGTGTGATTTAACGTGTTAAGGCCCCCACACACCGCCCAAGGCCGTGATGACTTCCTTCTCCGACTTCCTTCTCCGACCACTCCGTCTGACCCGTTCGGTAGAAAAGTCACATTGAAACACTCCGCCCCGGCTACACAGCAGCGTATACGTTCTGCACCTGCGCGAGATGCAGTAAGTCTCCTAAACATCGGGTGGCGCTCAGTCTCGTGCCAGTCACCCAAAACATAAAAACAGGAAGTGACAGAACGGAGTGCGGACCGTAGCTTATCAGAACAAAGCACACACAGTGTTAGCTCGGCATTACTTGCGTGATGTCGTATTACGGTGGTCTCTCTTCCACCAGGGCAGCCAGCTGCTCCTCAAAGTCCTCGGTCCACACAGCCATGGCTTCCAAACATACGCTGGTTTATCCCCAAAATAACGAACGGTGAAGTGTTGTTTGTAACTCTGTGCCGTCTCTGTTTATGTGGTTTGTTTACCATCGTCACTTCCGCCGCCCCTCCCACACGCCACGCTGATTCGCTGGCACACCGCCAATCAGAATGGTCACTGAACAGCAAGCTAACAACCAATCAGAGTATCCGACGGCGTCCAACCTCAGACGGCCGACTTCGAACATGTTCAGTCGGATCAGACGCAGCTGAACACACCGAACAGAGCAGCTCCCGAACTCGTCCGACTCTCTCCGAACGCTTCAGACGTCCGACGTCTGAGCCGGTGTGTGCCGGCCTTTACACAACAGTGTCGGTGTCTCATGTGACGCTTAATACACGTGTCAGGCAGCCATTGCTTTAGAAACAGCGGCGGGTAACTGAACGCTATCTATGAATGCATTACAAAGTTCAAGGTTCATCTGTTTATTCAACAACAGATGAACATGAATTCATTTAACGATGGCAGCAACGTGTTTGTGTTTGCATTGAAGTTTGAGTTAGCCGCTAACTGTTGCTAGCTGCAATCATTCTGTTTCTGTGAATCAAATCTCACTGTGAATTAACAAGCTTGTTTAAGTTAACCTCACCAAAGTACATGTTAGTCAGTTGCTTTACTTTCCTGAATTCATCATCTAAACTCTTCTTGTAACTGAATAACTCTGGTTTGTTCAGTTTAAAGACAATCCAACAAACTCCTCCTGTGCCTTACAGTGATGTTCACATTATTCTCGCACACATCAGCTGTGTTTAGTCTGCAGATATTCTTCCTCCAGAAGCCACTTCTCGCCCTCTTTCCCTGCGTCTTTACTTATTTAACAGGTACAATGGAGGATCCAGCACTGTATTATATCAGCCATCCATTTTTCATCCTCTCTCGCTCCTCGACGCTTCTCCTCCTTCCCCTTTTTCTCCCTTTATGTAATTGTTTCTCAGTAAAATCCTCCTGCTGCCGACACTATCATATCTCCTGCTCTCCCTGCAGAGGGTTGCAAACCTTATCGGCCTTCTGAGTCTCCAGATACCGAGCAGATGGAGAATCTACCCACCCGGCTCGCAGCCCCTCCGTGGCTCCGGCGCCGGTCCACTGCAAGGTGACACGTCGGTACTTATTAAACTAAATGACACGGGGAAATTGCTGGGAGCAAATGCAAACACAATGCATTTGTCCAACTAATCACATTAATGTACTTTTGCCTATTGTACATTCAGTTATTCAGAGACGGGCTGTGTGGGTTGTTTTATTTATTTATTTCCTTTTTTTTTTGTGTCTCTGTGGAGCTCATAAATCAAGATGTAAATTAAAGCTCGGGCGGCGGCTGTGCCGTCAGGAAATACCAGTGTGTTATCAGTGTTAGTGGGAATGAATTAAAGGTTTGGTGGATTACAGACTGCACGCTGGAGACAAAATGAAATGCATGTTCAAGTGTTAAATCTGGATTAAAATACACTTTGTTTGCTTTTGTTTTAAGCGTGTGCATGTTGCATGGATGTGGATTTTCTCTTGTCAAGCTGAACGTTCGTATCGAAATCAAGAAAAAGAAACAAAGACGTCGTTCACCTGCAGAAACATGAGCAACAAAGAATTATAAACTTAAGAGGAATGTAGTTTTCTGTCAGATTTCTGTCCAAGCGGCTCTGAAAAAGTTCTGACTTTTCAAAGAATCCAACATTTCTTCTTCTTCTTCTGTTTGGCAACAGACGGGGACGATAAAGAACGGGACGTGTCTCCCCTCAAAAAAATGAAAAAGCCTCTAAATTCCTCTCTTCTTCTGTGGATTTACCGCCTGCTTTTACTAAAAACTGCAGACAAACATCTGCTCCGTGTCTCGAAGCAAATCAATAGCCGGTCTATCTGCGATTAGTTACAGCAGCAGCAGCAGCAGCAGTGATATAACAAGCTTTAAGCCTCGCTGTCTCCTGCACTGGATGACTTCCACTGTTAAAATGTACCCCGGAGGAACGGGCAGAAAAAGAGGGGGATAACGTTTGAGGATGGATGACTCGGATTTTACTTCTGGGAGGAGAGCAGAGAGAAAGATGGACAGAGACGGACCTAATGAGATAAGAATTATAAGAACCGGGCCAAGTGGACAGAGAGAAAAAGGCTCTCTCAGTCTGCATCGTTGAAACCAAATGAACATTAAATAAATACTTTTGTTCTTCTAACTGATGTCATTTTTGTCCAGGTGGGTCAGGTGAAGGACAGCTGCTACGGTGTCGTCTGTAGAACAGGTGGGGCAATGAACGAGCTCCAGGGGGTCCAGTGAGGTGAAGGGTACTCAATAAAGCCTCTCTGGTGCTGGGAGGTTGGTGGTGGTCCTGAGCCATGAAGGAACAACTGCTGGCTTCAGCACTTGACCCAGTGTCAGGTTCAACAGTTGTGTTGAAGTAAGATTTGGATAGAGTTGTTCTGATAGCAGCTGCTGACCAGCAGACCAGATGTGATCCTGCTCTGTATGAAACAAACCCGTCCATCACTGAGACAAACAGACTCCATGTTTCTACTCAAAGACAGAAAGAAGTTCATGTAGAACATCTGCTGAATTAACAAGAAGGTCCAAATAATGCAGAATGAGTCAGAGACAGAGTTTCACAGAGTTTATAAAGTGTCTCCAACTCAACAACTCACTAAACTGACACATTTGTTAAGGGAGTCTGGGGACTTTCTCCACGGGGACAAAGAAGGAGCCTATATTGTTCCTGTTTAGTGTCTTTGTAACATGTGACATGTTCAGATCAATAACATGTTTCTTCTCTCATAAATGGAGTGTAAATGGTGACATCAGTGTAAACAGTGTGTTCAAACAGCTGATCAGTGTTGGCAGGTAAGACTTTAGCACTTTAGACACAGAAGCAGACAGGCTGGTACAGACATGCTGCCACAAACTGACACTTTGTACAAGGAGACAAACAACTTCAGCTTCTGATTTAATGCTGAATTTACAACAAGGACACAACCAGTTAGAATCTGTCAGAGACACAGTTTCACTACGTTAGAAAGTTTTATCCTACTTAAAAACTACTAAAATTAGCTGATTTGTGAAGGGAGTCTGGTGATAATGTGGATGGTAGTTGGCTTCCTGTATTACATTTAATGCTGAATTTACAAGAAGGACACAACGAGTTAGAATCTGTCAGAGACACAGTTTCATAATGTTTATAAAGTTTTATCCTACTTAACAACTCCTAAAATTAGCCGATTTGTGAAGGGAGTCTGGTGATATTGAGTTAATGGTTTATTTTATGTTTTGCATTTAATGCTGAATTTACAAGAAGGCACCAGTGATTTAGAATTTGTCCAAGATAGTGTTTCACAATGGTTATAAAGTTTGTTTTAACCCAACAACTCTTAAAATCACAACATTTGTTAAGGGAGTCTGGTGATGTTGTGGTGACTGGTTCAATGGTTGGATCAGCTGATGGTTCTGATGGAGAGTGTTCTAGTCTGAGGTGGACCAGTTTGTTCACGCTTGGAGCTCAGGTTCTGATGTGTTAGTCCATCTCCTTCACTGTGTTCCTGTCCTACAGAACCTGATGGGTGGAGAAGCTGGTAAGCAGCTTCTCAGCAGCCTTCACAACAGCAGACGTGCCGCAGGTTTTATGGCGCTGGAGGGAACACTGCATCCAGAGACGCTGTTTGTCCTGGATATTTATGATTGTTCATAAATAACAGGCTCTTTGTCTGCACAAGACTCACACTGCCTGGAGTGGAAGTGAACGGGCAGAGGGCAGATGGAGGTGTTTCACTGCTCCACTATTTTTAGCAGATGGAGGTGTTTTACTGCTCCACTATTTTTAGCCAAGAATGCAGCGTAGCCGAGCAAACAGCCAGTGAAACACAGTTCAACAATGTGTCTGCTTTACATACCCGGCTGTGTGACCGTAAAATAAAGATTTAAGGAATGAAGACGACAAAATGAATAAATCTCACCGATACATTCAAATATTCATCGACTCCACCTGCTCCCTCCGTCCGTCCTGCGCTTTCTCCTCTGTCTTCATTTTGGCGGCGGCGGCGCCTCGGTGTGCGTTCGCCCGCCCGACTCTGCTGCGTTCCTCGACAACACGGGAACAAGCGTCAGAGCGCGAGGACGCTGATTCCTGCTGAGATGAAAAATGGACTCTGTGGATATAATGCACATAAATCATCCCGAGAAAACTGATTCATGACTTGGCATCAGACAACAATACACAACACACTCGTGCAGGAGAAGATGATAGATGTGCACACACACGCACACACACACACACACACACACACACTGCAGCTCAGCCAAGAATCACGTTATCGTTGCTTCATTGTTCGTGTTGAAACAGACCTCAAACAAACACTGAGGACTCAGTCACGTCGGTGGAGACTGAAGTATTTCAGTCAGACAGATCGACGTCTGATTGGAATGTGTACGAAAACAAACAAACAGACAGTAAAGCTGAAGCTCACGTCTGAAATTCACGATGTCACACATCTCTGCAGAGTGAAATCTCAACACCAGCAGCTGTTGGATCTTGTTCTGGGTGTCAGACAGGGTCCTTACAGAAGGACCCTTTGTCGGGTGGTCGATGAATATCACAATATGAGGAAAAACACAAGTACTGTAAAGTGTCATAGATGAAGGTCTGAGTCCAAGATGTAACTCAGACAACACAGATCTTACTCACATGTTTTGGAACAATATTTAATGTACAAGTGTGAAATACTACAGAACACTAGATGATGCAGAAAAACACGTGTAATGTTAAAGGGCAACCAGTGAGATGTTTTAGAATATGAGACAGACTTGTTAACAACACACATAAAATAGAGGGAAGGTTAACGCTGTAGTACGGAAGCGTGATAAGTTTATTGTTATAACAATATCTTTTTCACGTTATAACGTGAAAACACCTTGTCACGAAATAACGTGAAAGTGTGGTTTTACGTTATTTCAAAATAAGATTCACGTCATAATAGAGAATCTCGATTTACCGGTCAATCTACGTTCCTACCCTCACCTGTCATGAACTTTGGGTCATGACCGAAGGAATAAGATCCCGGATATATCGACGTATGAGCTCACTGGAATACACGCCAGTTCACAATGTTATGACGTTGAATCTTATTTTGAAATAACGTAAAACCGTGAAAAAGATATTGTTATAGCTTCCGTACTGTAGAAATCTACTTTAGTAAGAGAAATGATGACGGATTGTGGTGACGAGGCCGTGAATGGAATGAGGAAGTGTTTGTGATTTCAACGACGATGCAAAGAAAAAAGAGGAAATCTTCACAGCCTGTTGGCTAAAATGACTTTTAACAGTGTAATAACCCCAAATATTAATTTATATAAGCTTATAATAAAAAGTTATCATAGTAGATCATCGAAGAAATGTTTCCTAAACGTCGTTAATTATCTCACAAGCTAAAACATTTCATAGAGAAGTGTCCCGGAGCTTCAGACGGGTTTTGATGGATTGCTGTCTGAAACTGATCCAAACGATATTGTTGTTGTTGTTTCTGTGGTTTGGACTCTGCCAACATTTTAAAAATGATTTATAGTTATTTATAGTCTTTGTTTCAGCCTGCTTGAAGTCTCTCTGACAGACTCTCACATTGATTCGACACCCGAGGAACCAGGAAGCTTTGAGGATTCGCTCCCTCGTGGGAATCTGCGTTCAGGAGTTTAAGTGAGGAGCTCAGATCCACTGAAGCCGGTACGTTACGTAGGCGGCGGGGCTGCAGGTCAGCTGGATGCTACCTGTGCACGGCGAGAGGCCAAAAGTTCATCCCTCCCCACTTCCTGCCCTCGTGTCATGCTGATTAGCTCCTCAGGCTCATTAGTCATGCAGATTGAAATGTGAACATATGCTGCTCCTGTTTTATTTGCATTCTTAAGCCTCGGCAGGGAAGAGAGGAAGCTGCATTTGCATACTCGCGGCAGCCCACCAGAGATGGAAATAGCTGCGGACCCTTTTTAGAGTTGTGTGAGCAACAACATCAGTGGTCATCATGTTTTCCTCCCCCTCAGCACCTCCCTCCTCCCTCCATCACCCATCTGCCCACTCGCTCCTTAATTATCTGATTTGTTTTAGCAGGAACACATAAAACCTGAGAGGAAGTTTGAAAGCGAGCCGAGCCGCGGGAGCTAACGGGAGCTAGCACAGAGCACATTTGCTGCTACCTTCAAGCTCTGGCTATATTTTTTTACAGATTCTACTTTCAACAGCAGAAGGCTCGTTTAGTTTGTGTTCTTCCCTCGTCTGCAGGTGAATCACCGGCGAATCTGAGGCTGCTGTCGGCTGCCGTGGTTCACACGGGGAACAGGTCCTTCTGAGAAATCAGCAAAGTTTTATGAATCTATCAAACACTTTAAAAGTTATCGGCGAGTCTCAAACACACGAGCGTGAAGTTAGCAGGTAACATATGGCTCGGCAGGCAGCGTGCGAGGAAAAGCACACACTCATAAACACATCATCTCTGCTTAATTTGCTTTATTTATAATCCTTCACATCTTTAAAGAACGAGCGAAACACTGGTTTTCTTCTCGTGGGGACGAACAGATGGAGGACAGCAGCTTCTACAACATGTTGGTGTTTGGTGAGAGTGTGAATCTGTTCATTCATATCCCACGTTCAGTAACACAGTCAAATATACTGTGTATATATATTTATTCTTATATTTTAAACTTCTCACACACACACAGCTTGATTTTTCCCGTCCACACGATCAAGAGCCGAGACTTTAAGTGAGGATGGAGACAAAATAATTAAAATATGAGGATGAGGAGGGAGCGTCTCCTGAGGACACGAGGAGGACGAGGAGGGAGCGTCTCCTGAGGACACGAGGTGGACGAGGAGGGAGCGTCTCCTGAGGACACGAGGAGGACGAGGAGGACGAGGAGGGAGCGTCTCCTGAGGACACGAGGAAGACGAGGAGGACGAGGAGGGAGCGTCTCCTGAGGACACGAGGAGGACGAGGAGGGAGCGTCTCCTGAGGACACGAGGAGGACGAGGAGGACGAGGAGGGAGTGTCTCCTGAGGACACGAGGAAGACGAGGAGGACGAGGAGGGAGCGTCTCCTGAGGACACGAGGTGGACAAGGAGGGAGCATCTCCTGAGGACACGAGGTGGACAAGGAGGGAGCATCTCCTGAGGACACGAGGAAGACGAGGAGGACGAGGAGGGAGCGTCTCCTGAGGACACGAGGAGGACGAGGAGGGAGCGTCTCCTGAGGACACGAGGAGGACGAGGAGGACGAGGAGGGAGCGTCTCCTGAGGACACGAGGAGGACGAGGAGGACGAGGAGGGAGCGTCTCCTGAGGACACGAGGAGGACGAGGAGGACGAGGAGGGAGCGTCTCCTGAGGACACGAGGAGGACGAGGAGGACGAGGAGGGAGCGTCTCCTGAGGACACGAGGAGGACGAGGAGGGAGCGTCTCCTGAGGACACGAGGAGGACGAGGAGGGAGCGTCTCCTGAGGACACGAGGAGGACGAGGAGGGAGCGTCTCCTGAGGACACGAGGAAGACGAGGAGGACGAGGAGGACGAGGAGGGAGCGTCTCCTGAGGACACGAGGAGGACGAGGAGGGAGCATCTCCTGAGGACACGAGGAGGATGAGGAGGACAAGGAGGGAGCGTCTCCTGAGGACACGAGGAGGACGAGGAGGGAGCGTCTCCTGAGGACACGAGGAGGACGAGGAGGGAGCGTCTCCTGAGGACACGAGGAGGACGAGGAGGGAGCGTCTCCTGAGGACACGAGGAAGACGAGGAGGACGAGGAGGACGAGGAGGGAGTGTCTCCTGAGGACACGAGGAAGACGAGGAGGACGAGGAGGGAGTGTCTCCTGAGGACACGAGGAAGATGAGGAGAACGAGGAGGGAGCATCTCCTGAGGACACGAGGAGGACAAGGAGGACAAGGAAGATGAGGAGGATGAGGAGGGAACGTCTCCTGAGGACACGGAGGAGGACGAGGAGGACGAGGAGGGAGCGTCTCCTGAGGACACGAGGAGGACGAGGAGGGAGCGTCTCCTGAGGACACGAGGTGGACGAGGAGGGAGCGTCTCCTGAGGACACGAGGAGGACGAGGTGGACGAGGAGGGAGCGTCTCCTGAGGACACGAGGAGGACGAGGAGGGAGCGTCTCCTGAGGACACGAGGAGGACGAGGTGGACGAGGAGGACGAGGAGGACGAGGAGGGAGCGTCTCCTGAGGACACGAGGAGGACGAGGAGGACGAGGAGGGAGCGTCTCCTGAGGACACGAGGAGGACGAGGAGGGAGCGTCTCCTGAGGACACGAGGAGGACGAGGTGGACAAGCAGGGAGTGTAAAATAATTAAAATACTGTCTTTAATTAAACAAAAGGTTTCGGCTGGTTCTTCTTCTGACTCGTTGGGTTTCTGCATCATGTCGTCATGTCTCACATGAAGGAGGTGATGCAGCGTGGGCTGCTGCCCAGCTGTCACGGGAGGTAATTTATGCACATACAGCCGAGCGTTATTGATCAAAGAAGTGATGCAAAGAGAGAGACAGAAACACGCAGCGCAAACGAGAGCGAGCGAGGAGGACAAAGACTGTGGACGGTCTGTCTTCCTGCTGGGTGGCTTTTCCTCCAGCGTCTCCGCTTTGATCAGAGTTTCACCCCGAAAACTTTCCGAGGAGAAGCAGGAGCACCGAGGGTCAGATGTTCAAATGATCAGCTCACACCGAAAGCATTCGAAGAAAAAGTCTTGAAAAATATGAACATTTTCAGAAGCAGGAGAAGATGTGGAGACACACTGGTGGAAGATAAAGTTTACCAGAAGAGTTGAAACTGTTAATTAGTGTAAGAAACACAATAATAAACCACAGAAACTGAACTTCATGCTGACCTTCTGCTTCACCACCTCCACACACTGAACGTCTTTAACTCTTTATTTGTTTTCTGTACGTTCCTCCTGTCGGATCTCTAACTCCCAGACAAAGATTCCCGAGGGTGGACTCCTCGTTAACGCTCGCTGGTCCCTCGGGTGATTCGTTGTGATCGATGTGTGAGTGTTGGTGAGAGAGTTGGAGGTAAAGAAGAGAAACAAGACTCTTTAACACCTTAGTATCTCCCGTCCAGCTCAGGTGCACAGGTGGGAGGTCGAGGAGTCGCTGGTGTTGGGTCTAAAACATAAATCTGTCTGGGTCATTCCATGAAATCGGTGCCTTTTGTGTCCCCAAGAAATTATCAGTCATAAAATTACAGTAACAACAAACAAAGATGTAATTTGAAAATATAACATTACCATGTCTTCTCTCCTCAATAAAACATCAAATTAAAATCAATTAAATATTATTTTAAATAATAAAAATGATTTTTAAGCTGATGAGGGTGAGGTTTTTGGCCTGTCCCTCACTGTTGTTGTTGTACGTCAGCAGGACTTTTAATTTGTAAAATGTTGGCAAAATGTTAAAATGTTCACATTTACATATTGTTTTAAGTATGATCTTATTGTGAAACAGTGTTTTTGGTAAAAATATATATTAATTGTAATAAATATTTACCAATTTATCGGTGTCCCCTAATTTTATGTCAACCCTGTTACCCTAACCAAAAAACCCTATCAAAATAATGGTACATTCTAGATTTGACATGATTTACAGGAGGTTGCATCATCTCTGAACCAGGATGCTAACAGCTCAGTGACAAGTAAGTTTTGCTCATCTCTGATGTGCTATTTTTGATGTTTTTTCAAGGTTGAACCAGGGGGGACAAGCATACAACGTCAACCCTGTTACCATTTTTTAACATATAAATCCAAACAATTATTTATTTCTCATAATATAATCAATATGTACATGTAATTTCCTTTCAAAGTACATAGCATGTGCTTTAGCTAACATTTGTTTTAGCTAGCAATGGGCAAATTAGCTTGAAATGGTCAACCCTGTTACTGTCAACCCTGTTACCTTTCCAGTAACAGGACTTGACTAAAACAGTTATAAAATATGAAATTCCATAGCTGAGATGGCACAATATAATTTCTTGTCATTTTAAACTGTCTACTGAAAAAATAGCAATTAAATATAATTTAAATTTTAACTTTTCAAAGTTGAAAAGGCACCGATTTCATGGAATGACCCGTCTGGTGTCCATCTGCTGACAGAATAATACTGAATATGTAAATACAAAGTCTGAAGTGATCTGCAGGTGAACGAGTGATTCTAACAGCGTCCGTCCGCAGCTGCATGAAAACACCGTCCGGCTTCTTTAAACCAGGTGGGAGACGTGAGATTACGTTAATCTTCTGTGTCACTTCCTCCTTTCTGACTCTTTTTGTTTCAGTTTGTGTTCATAATCTTTTAAAGACGCATCTGTGGAATCTGTCGCCTCCTAATCAGCTTTATCAAAGCTCTGATGGGACGCTGTGATGAAACCACACCTGTCCACATTAAAGTGTCCCTGCAGACGAGGTCATCAGACGTCTACCGTGTCAGAGACATTCAGAGGAGACTCAACACTTTTCACCTCCACCGAGGAGGTCAGAAGGATCAGGATGGAACCTGCAGGCCGGATGTTCACGACACTCGGTGGAAGGATGTTACGAGAAAGTTGAGCTTCAGTGAGACTGAGGTCTGCAGTGGCAGTGGAGGAGAGTGAGGATGGACCAGGTGTGTGATTCCTCACCTCTCTGCAGTCTTCATGCAGTGATGAGCTGCTCTCGCTCATTAATTACACCTTCACCTCCACAGCTGCTCGCCAGGTGATCTGAATCTGCTGCAATCAGCTCGGAGGGACTCTGACATTCAGCTAAAACAAAGGTCTGTGATTGTGATGTGAATCCTCAGGAGACAGCGACCGAGTTTGACCCAACGGAGGAGAAACTGCAGAAATACTCCACAGCAATTTATCCTCCATCAGAGAAAATACAGAGAAACCAGTTTCACACTAACACAAGATTCACGTGTGGAGAAAGGATGTGTTTAGTTTGATGAGCGTCTCCTGAGGACACGAGGAGGACGAGGTGGGAGCGTCTCCTGAGGACATGAGGAGGACGAGGAGGGAGCGTCTTCTGAGGACACAAGGAGGAAGAGGAGGACGAGGAGGAAGAGGAGGACAGGGGGACACGAGGAGGACGAGGAGGGAGCGTCTCCTGAGGACATGAGGAGGACGAGGAGGGAGCGTCTCCTGAGGACACGAGGAGGACGAGGAGGACGAGGAGGGAGCGTCTCCTAAGGACACAAGGAGGATGAGGAGGACGAGGAGGGAGCATTTCCTGAGGACACGAGGAAGATGAGGAGGACACTAGGAGGACAAGGAGGACGAGGAGGACAAGGAGGACGAGGAGGACGAGGAGGGAGCGTCTCCTGAGGACACGAGGAACACGAGGAGGACGAGGAAGGACCGTCTCCTGAGGACACGAGGAGGACGAGGAGGACGAGGAAGGACCGTCTCCTGAGGACACGAGGAGGACGAGGTGGCGTCTCTCTCAGAGCAGCAGACGGTTTGTGTTCGAGTGCTTCACACGTTCATCAGCAGAAAGCTTCTCTCTCCTTCATCCTCTCCTTCAATCGGACTCACTCTGTTACTCTCCCTCTCACTTCACTCTTCAGCGTCTCTCCTCCTCCTCCTCCTCCTCCTCCTCCTCCTCACTCTCCCTCTCTCTTCACTCTTCAGCGTCTCTCCTCCTCCTCCTCCTCCTCCTCTTCCTCCTCCTCCTCCTCCTCCTCCTCCTCCTCCTCACTCTCCCCTCACTTCATCTCAACCTCTCGGCCGCTCTGTCTCCCTTTATCTCCCTCCCCCTCCTCCCCCCTGCTTGCCTCTCCCTTTCATCCGCTCTCCAATTATCTTTTGTTTCCACCATCTTCCTGCCCGTCCAATCTGGCAGCGCCGGACGGAGCGGCGGTACAAAGCGGCCCGTCTGGACTGCCCACAACTTCTCCTGCTTTGATTCAGATTGATGCCGAGCGCCGTCGGGTCGAAATCATCGCCCACTTCTCTTCTGTGGCGCCTCGCAAAAAACAGAATGAGGCAGAAATTATTATTATTCTGGGTTTCTGGAAGTGGCTTCCTGTTTCAAGGTCGCGGGTTCAGTTTCTACCAGAGAGCAGCGAGTCTTCAGCCAGACCAGAACCAGAATCACAGATCAGATCCACAAACCAGGAGTCTGACTTCAATAACAAGCTCTGTAAATGTCAGGATTTATACAGAAAACAGAGAAATTAAGAGTCAATCAATACATACGTTACTGAATAATGAGAGCTGTAAAGTAAAACACTGACGGAAATATTAAAAAACATTTAGTTTTATGACATAAAGTCACTGTGAAGCTTCACATTTAACGTTTCTTCTTCGTGTCTTGAAGGTATCTGACATCTGACGGTCACACTTTGGTTTGTACCGACTGAAAACAGGCCGACTTGTAGATGACGATCGTCCACAGCAGGTCCAAAATAAACTGAGAATGTTATTAAAGGTGGTAAATATAAAGCGATGGAATAAAACGATGTTCTCGTCGGTGAGTTTGGAGCGAGACAACACAACTTCAGCCCAAATATTGCCGTCTAATCAAACTTGAGGAGATTAATAAAGTTCTTCTTCTTCCTAATCAGTGAATTCATGCAAACAAAAGGTGGTTTAGGATAAAAAAATAAGAATTAATATTATTATTATCATTAATCTGCACTCACAAATACCTGCCAACTGAATATACCTGGATTTTTTCATTAAGATGTTTTATTCCCTGAGAATTTAACACAAACGTTGAGAAGAGCTCTGTTTCACCATGTTAAAACATCCTGGACCCGTCACAGTTTATGGGTTCTGTTCTGGACTGAGACTCGTCCTCCATCCAAGTTTCATGGAAATCCGTTCAGTCGTCTTTGCGTCATCCTGCTGAGAAACCAACTCGCTCGATGAGTACTTACACGATTGGGCTTTTATTCTGAAACTGAGCAATTGAATCCTCAGCAACAATATTTATGAGCATGAAGCTGCAGGTTCTGGTCTCCTCTGTGACCCGATCATCCTCTGAACGGCACCACTTCCTTCAGCTTCTTCACATTCGTGCTGCAGCTGGATTCACTCAATGAAGAAGCGTTGCAGGTTCTGTCGGACTTCACACGGCTGAACATGCAAACCTAAACATCAGAGCTCTGCTGGGTTTGATCGGCAGCGTTCTGCTGCGTAACGGACCCGACCAGAGTGAAGTCAAAGCAGAGTGAAGAAGCAGCAGACGGACCCGTTTACAGATCTGTGGATGTTGGCAGAGTTTCCTCCGCTGGCAGCACCTGAAGCAGACAGAAGGTCCGCGGGTCAGTCTGGAGTTTGTAGGTGAATTCCTTCTGACAGAGAGAAGACTGAGTTTTCTGTGTGTCATGCTGGCAGAGCTGGAAGACAGCTGATCAATAGGCCTGATCGCTCACACTGAGGCCCGTTCTGATGAGTTCTGCCAAAGTTTCAGACCTGAGATCCCTTCAGGTGTTGTTCCTGATCTCGATCTCTTCCTGAGGATCCGTCTCAGCGCCGGAGGGTCGGCCGCTTTATAAATGTGGGCTTTCTCCTCTAAATTACCACACGAGCTGCGGCGTATCTGTGCAAACATTCCCAGCATACCGCTCGCTGTTGACACAACGCTCACACACACTCACACACACACACACACACACACACACTGACTGCATTATCTCCACGCGCCGCTACGTACCAGCTGATACCAGCGCCAAGTTTGGGAGAGTAAAGTTCCTCCGAGTGGAGACCAACACCAAGAACCCGTCACTGTTAAATGAGCTGAAGCAGGAAAAGTCACTGATCCATGTTTTGAGGAGGAAACTGTCAGAGAAGAACATAATGCTTTTCATTTAAAAGACGCGCTGATGAGAACATGTCGTGTTTCACGTCGATGCAAACTGTTTTCTCTTCTTCTCAGATGTCGAGGTGTTTGGCTTGTTTGGGGAGAAATCACATAATTCATCTTCTGTCTGAAATGAATGTGGCTTCTCAGGGTAAGACAAGGAGCTGCTCAGATAAATGTGACCGTTAAAAAGTAAAAGCACAACTGCAGAACGGCCCCTTTCAGAATAAGAGCTGCATCTGATGCGTCCATGTGTTCATCGCTAGTTTCGCAGCTCAGCTCGTCCTCGTCAGAAAAACAAGCGTGTAGGTCGACTGTGAAAGCAGCTTATTACGTATACATACCACCTCTAGTGGCCGTAGTTATTATTACGGTAGCAAAGGAGGACGTGACAGCAAAGAGTCCATGTAGGGAGGAGAATGGAGACGGTCGGGTTAAACAAACCACAGCGGAGCTTCAAGAAGTGACGCTGGAGAGGTGACTACAGCGTCAAAGTAACTAAAGACACACTGTGGAATTATTCCTCCCATCTAGTGGTTAAATGTTATTCTGCATCCAAACGAATACTGCTCTCTAGCGCCTCGCGTTTCCAAACGTGCGTTGCAGCCTGTTGGAACTACGGCAGGCGGGATGTGTCAAGATTCAAGAAGCTGTGACAACAACACGTCTTCAAACAGCACTTCATCAAGTTTAGTTTCGGGTGATGAGGTACGTTATTTCAAACAGACTTCAAACTGCAGCTGACGAGCGCGTCTGGCTAAGCTCCTTCTCCGTTCCACAGTCACGCTGGCTCTGAGTGAAAACGCCTTTAGCCTTATCTGTACCACGTAGAGCTTTTTGTCCCTCTCACCAGTTCATCGTTTTTTATAGAGCGGAAGGACATGGAAGCCTCCGTATGAAAAACTTCCCATAAGGAATGAATGGGACGGGGTCAAAAAAGTCGCAAAATCATCGCCGTTTTTCAAACATCTCCTGCTCTGGCAGACTTTGACCTAGAGACACCATTCAAACTTTAAAATGTAGGCACAAGTCTTATCTATTTGAGTTGTATTTGAACTTTCTTTCTACGATGTTTAGTTTTTGAACGGTGACCCTTAATTGATCGTGAGTGATTTCGAAAAAATTCAGGATTTTCAATGAGTGTGTATTGCGGAATGTTCGCGCAGCACCAACTGGCAGAGTGGGGGAGCCTGAAAAAAACTCTCCGAAAATGTTTCTTTAGATGACGATCCTAGCCACAGATTTCACACTACAATAGTGATATTTTCCAAGAACGTAGCCACACTTGTCTTCTGTCTGGCAACGTGTCCACTTTATCGGGAGGATGTACGGTTTTTGAATGATCTGCGTCTAACCGACACAAACTCCAGCAACTGCCCCATAAGCCCCAATGTTAAACGGGAAGAGGATTTTGGGAGAAAAGCAGAAACTGCCCTGCTTCTCTTCACGCCCAACTTCCTGCTTCACGTCACAATGTGTGATTCTTCCCTCAGGAGGAGAAGTGAGATTGTTGGCAGAGATCATTTTACACCAATGAGGACTTATTTATGAATGAAGACGCTGATTTGAGGTCATAAATTACTTAAAACACGACACAGTGGAGCTTTAAGTCTCATAAACCTCAGTCAGTCGGATCTATTCAGTCGCTGTGACAGGAGGATGTGTTGCAGCCGGTGATGGTGGAGGTGTTTACAGCTGCTTTATATACTGCTGCACAGCTTCACGTGTACGAACGCATCATAATTCATGTATTTTGAATTAATAATCACAACCTGCAGAGTAACGAGTAACTAACGATGCGATATGTGTTGATGTGTTGATTCATTCGCTGTTTATCAAATCCGACAATGACACATGTGAGACAGAAAACACACCGGCCTCTAATCTGAAATAGCTCTGCTGCTGTCACACACACACACACAGCTGATAAGACTGTGGGAACTTATTTTCCTCGTCAGTGTCGCTCGCTGTGTGTCGGCCGGCCTTTTGTTTCTGCTCTATACGTCTTCCTCTATCTCTCTGCGCTCGGTTCGTCTCAGCCTCCGTCTCTCTGCTGTTATCAGCGCCGGTCCGGTCCACACCGGCCTCGCCGCCTCTCCCCGTCTCTGTCACCCGTCCTCCCTCTCTCCCTCTCTCCCGCCCTGTTTATTTTTACATCTCTGATGTCGTCCTGCTCATCCGTAACCTGACCTCTGCAGCCAGCAGCTGTCTATCTGCCAGTCAGGAGCCACTCAGGCCTAATATGTCGCCTGGCTGGCTGCTTCGGCCACAGCGGGCGGGTCGGTATTATTAGAACTACAGTAACAGCAGGAGGAAGCAGGGCGACAGAGTCCGAGGCAGTCAGACTGTACACTTGGGTCATTCCATGAAATCGGTGCCTTTTCAACTTTGAAAAGTTAAAATTTAAATTATATTTAATTGCTATTTTTTCAGTAGCCAGGAATTAAAGACAGTTTAAAATGACAAGAAATTATATTGTGCCATCTCAGCTATGGAATTTCATATTTTATAACTGTTTTAGTCAAGTCCTGTTACTGGAAAGGTAACAGGGTTGACAGTAACAGGGTTGACCATTTCAAGCTAATTTGCCCATTGCTAGCTAAAACAAATGTTAGCAAAAGCACATGCTATGTACTTTGAAAGGAAATTACATGTACATATTGATTATATTATGAGAAATAAATAATTGTTTGGATTTATATGTTAAAAAATGGTAACAGGGTTGACGTTGTATGCTTGTCCCCCCTGGTTCAACCTTGAAAAAACATCAACAATAGCACATCAGAGATGAGCAAAACTTACTTGTCACAGAGCTGTTAGCATCCTGGTTCAGAGATGATGCAACCTCCTGTAAATCATGTCAAATCTGGAATGTACCATTATTTTGATAGGGTTTTTTGGTTAGGGTAACAGGGTTGACATAAAATTAGGGGACACCGATAAATTGGTAAATATTTATTACAATTAATATATATTTTTACCAAAAACACTGTTTCACAATAAGATCATACTTAAAACAATATGTCAATGTGAACATTTTAACATTTTGCCAACATTTTACAAATTAAAAGTCCTGCTGACGTACAACAACAACAGTGAGGGACAGGCCAAAAACCTCACCCTCATCAGCTTAAAAATCATTTTTATTATTTAAAATAATATTTAATTGATTTTAATTTGATGTTTTATTGAGGAGAGAAGACATGGTAATGTTATATTTTCAAATTACATCTTTGTTTGTTGTTACTGTAATTTTATGACTGATAATTTCTTGGGGACACAAAAGGCACCGATTTCATGGAATGACCCACTTACACTTCAAATCTACTGTGGAATATCATATATCTGCTCTGATTGACTCCACACACACACAAACACAGATTTGTACAGTGATATTATGTAATCCGGGATGAACTATTGATCAGAAGGTGATTAGTGGGTGAAGGTGACGGAGACAATGAGAGCAGATGGAGATAGAAGAAGAGGAGAACCGGAGCTCTCTGAGCACATCATGACGCCCGTTTTTATTTATTTATCGTTATGGATTTATTTCCAAGATTTTTTGGCCACAAGAGGAAAAAAAACTCCCAAACAGCTTTACAGACTGACAGCGCCGACGTGTTACCACCTACAGATGACGATGTTGACACATCCGTGTTCACCGACGTCCATCCGTCCAGACTGAAAACTCAATCCTGGAGTTTTCAAACAAAAACAGGGTCGGCAGCATTTCCCTGTTTCAGTCTGGGTCTGAATAAAACCTGGTGTTTCACCTTGACTTAGCAGTGAATGCTGCAGGGAGCTCCGACACCGACTCAGCGCCTGCAGCTTGTTTTTTTAATAATTAGTGTATTTGACCTCATAGCTGGAAGTAATATTACGAGAAAAAAGTCATAATATTATGAGAATAAAGTCAAAATACTACGAGAAGCTGCTGGAGCATCAGGCTAAGGCTTCTGTTTGGTATGAGCTGGTCACGTCAGAATATTAGAGACTCTAGTCGAAGCTATTTCTCATTAAAACGTCAACTTATTACCCGTATGTAGTTATAATATTACGATTATTCTCAGAATATTACTACGACTTTATTCTCGTAACATTACGACTTTATTCTCGTAATTTCCCCCAATTTTATTTTTATTTTTATTTTTTTCCTCTTAGTATGGCCCTAATACTCCGTCGTATGTGCACGATGTTATTTTTGAAAACGGAGGGGGGGAAATATTCGTTTCTCTAAATACCCTGCTATGTATAAACGTGGACTGGAGTCGACGCGCTGAAAGAGTAACGAGTCAAGAGATCTGGAGCTGAGAAAACCAGGGAGATGAATGTTGGACATACTACACGTGCGCACATACAGACACACACACACACACACACACACACACACACATTCAGACCACCCGTACTGCAGTGGGCAGCCTGGAAGCTAATCCTGGTGGCACCTGGTGTCACCTTCCTCACCACACACACCCTGAAACCTCTCACACCTCCACAGATTCAGCTGTACGACACGCCGTCTCATAAACACTCACACTGCATACGTGGATACGAGCGACACACACAGCAGCAGCAGCACTGTGAAGCAGCAGGAAGAGTCTCTGCAGTGGACTTTAATGAGCACCGCAGTCAGACAGCAGTTAATAGTCATGCTAATCTCTAAGCTGCTGCCTCCATCCCTCCATTCATTCATGCTCCTCTTCTTTTGTGTTGTCTCTCTCACTTTCCCTCCTCCGTCAGCTCCCCCTCAGCTCTGCAGTTATTTCTGTCTCCCCCCTCTCAGGATTCCTGTCTTCCCCCCATCTGTCTCTCCCTCCATCGCTTCCCCTCCTCCTCCTCTGTTTGCTTTCTCCCTCCCTCCATCCTCTTCGCCCTCTTCTCTCTTCTTTATTTTCCTCTCCTCTCATCTCCTTACAGACGAGCGCTCCTCAGAGGCCTCTCTCGAACACTGTGTCAGCTCTTCAGGACACACACAGTGTGTAGATGCAGTGTGTGTCTGCAGGTGCATGTGTGTGTTCAACATACGTCTTGGCACGACGGCTAATTCCGCGCCGTATTACAATCCACTTACCGACCTCATCCAAGGCTATTTGGAGGAAGAGAAGAAGAAAAAGGGTAATGAGACATGTGAGGAGAGACGTGAAGACGTTTAAAGTGTCCTGATGAACAGATGGATCGACAGACAGACAAGCAGCACAGGAGGGAGTAAATGAGAAGAGGAGAGCAGGAAGAGAAGGAACATTAATGACAAGTGATTAGTCTGAAAGGAACAGAGAGGGGTTAATTGTGATGCGTGCTAACAGGGCTCCTCCAGGGCTTCATGCATATTAAGAGTCAACATTGACAAAGCCGGGACATGTAGTGCCGTTGTCTTCTGCTGGAGTGTAAAACACAGAAAGAGGACGAGTGCCGACCCCTGACACGGGTTCTGACACGGGTCGGATCAGTGTGTTGGAAATTTTTTAACAGAAGTCAGTTTCGTGGCAGGAAGTCAGACTCTGCAGGTAACAGTAACCCCTTTCACACAGAGCGAAGCAGCTCCGCATTAAAGACGAACCGATGTGAATTCACAGAGAAATCCGGCGCTGCGGCTCCTAAAGAGGCGTGACGGTCCATGCCATGATGATGACGTCAGTGTGTTTTCAAGGTGTTACATCGACTATATATCAAAAAAAGAATGAGGAAATGATCACACACAGGTGTATTTATGGCTTACACAGCGTCAGCCATGAGTGTAAAGTTTCTGAATATGTAAACATGGTAAGCAAGAATGTAAAGGAACAGTTTGTTCTTTATACTTTAGTATGTTTAGGTCGTGCATTTTGTCAGGAGGAGTAGATGTCGTGGCTGAAGGACGACAGACTGTGGTTGCAGGAATAAGCAAAGATTTAATTCTTCCAGGATCATGAAAAAAAAACGGAGCGTCAAGAACGTGACAAGGCATATAAACACACACTACATACATACATCTACCAGCAAACAACCAATGAGCTGACAAGGACTGAACAAAACCCAGGGCTTAAATGACAAGACACAAACGAGGGAACGAGACACAGGTGAGACACGAGAGGACAGGTGCAGGCAATCAAACAAGAGGGAAACAGAACAGTGACAGGAAGTGGACAAGATGTGGCACACAAGGACTACAAAATAAAACAGGAAACAGAAACGTGACACATTTAGGCTTTGAAGCCAACTTCTGAAGTGGCCTCACTGTGAACTGACGTCACCAGTTTACATTGTGAATGAAGCGTCTGTCACCTGCTGGATACAGAACGATGGAAAACACTTTAATAATTTGAGGCATTCGGTTCAATACAAATTCAGAAAGTCTAAATAATTTTACTCCCATTTACGTGAGCTGATTTCTAAACAGGAAGTTAGTTGGCTGGTGACCAGTCACAGAACCAGCGATCCGACCGGCTGGTCAACACTGAACGTATAAAATGACACCGTCAGTGCTGGTTGACATGTGTGGTGTCGTTAAAAGAAGCAGAGGTGCAGAGAAACAGATTACTGATCATTTATATTCTGTTTCTTTGTTCTTCATCAGCATCCTGCTGCTGTCAGGAGTCTGCAGCAGCAGCGGAGGGAATCCTCCGGTCCAGAAGAGCTGCTCCGAGCTGGAACCAGAACCTGGACGTCACCAAGGCTGAGTTTGTGGTGCTCTGAGCTAAATGCTAACGTGAACATGCTAATCCTCACAATAACAATGCTAACACACTGATGTTAAACAGGTAGAAATATTATCAAGTTAAGAATCTTTGTTTAGCACGTTAGCATGCCAACGTTTGCTAATCTGAGCATTCTGATAGCAGACGGGATAAATCCTCCCGGCGCCGTGAACGTCTGCACCAAATGTAACGTGACTCCATCGTGTAGATGTTGAGATATTTCACAGGGAGTGAAAACGTGGAGCTACAAGAAATCAGGAGGATTCTTCCTCTGTGGGCTGTGAATTCTGTGCATGAACACATTTTCATGGAAATCCATCCAGTAGATGTTGAGATATTTAAGCGTAGGCCAGTTATGCACCTCCCTCTGAAAACTACCTCTAAACTCTATTTGTGCAATCTACAATTTTGTTCCCTAATTTTGACACTTGGGAAACTATGACAGCATAAATCCAGCAGTATATGGATCCACACAGATCCTCCTGCTGTCACCTCCTCCTCCTCCTCCTCCGTCTCGCCTCGAGTCGTCAGAGTCGGATGAAATAACCGAGTCAGCACATCGTGTCACTCTCCTCCCTCACGAGGAAACAGGACGAACACACTTCTGGCGTTTGTTGGAAGCTTTTAATCCAAAGTGCAATAATAGTCAGACTGTCACATTTAACTAAGTCTGGGTCCTGGTGCTGCTCGGCGGCTCGCGGGCTGCTCTCGGGCTCCGGCGGGCCGCCGGGAGCATCTTTGTCTTTTCATCAAAAACAGCGAGTCTGAACCATTTGCTTTTTCCACAGAACAAAGCAGCCTAATTACTGGCCCGAGCTCGCTGCCTCTGTCTCATCCCGCTGGAACAGACTCAACACTCGGCTTTAATCTCTCTAGAAATCAGCGCCAGTAGTTGTGACTGAAGCCAATATTGCTCTTTAAAGCCTACAGGCCTCGGTGTAACGCCGGCTTTAATAGGTGGTGAGTGTTGACAGCTGGAGAGATTTGGTGCTCGGGTCTGAGCGGTGAGAGTCTGGGGAGAGATCAGTCTCTGTGATGAAGCTAAACGGGCCTCCTATTACGATAAAACATGTTAAGTAGCGCTGATGACAAAATAAATGAGGCCATATGGATTGATTCAGCTTGTATCGTTTCTGACCCCTTACATGAATTAAACAGAGAGAGCTTGTATTGTAACGAGCTGTCGGTGTACGGTTACAGGTCTTCTGATCGGACCTTCACTGCTCGTAAGCTCAGACATTTAACCAGAACCTCCAGTTTTTTGGACCAAGTAGCTTGTGGAAAATAAGGCGTGTCAGATTTAGCAGCTGGGTCATTCCATGAAATCGGTGCCTTTTCAACTTTGAAAAAAATGATATTTAATTGCTATTTTTTCAGTAGCCAGGAATTAAAGACAGTTTAAAATGACAAGAAATTATATTGTGCCATCTCAGCTATGGAATTTCATATTTTATAACTGTTTTAGTCAAGTCCTGTTACTGGAAAGGTAACAGGGTTGACAGTAACAGGGTTGACCATTTCAAGCTAATTTGCCCATTGCTAGCTAAAACAAATGTTAGCTAAAGCACATGCTATGTACTTTGAAAGGAAATTACATGTACATATTGATTATATTATGAGAAATAAATAATTGTTTGGATTTATGTGTTAAAAAATGGTAACAGGGTTGACGTTGTATGCTTGTCCCCCTGGTTCAACCTTGAAAAAACATCAAAAATAGCACATCAGAGATGAGCAAAACTTACTTGTCACTGAGCTGTTAGCATCCTGGTTCAGAGATGATGCAACCTCCTGTAAATCATGTCAAATCTGGAATGTACCATTATTTTGATAGGGTTTTTTGGTTAGGGTAACAGGGTTGACATAAAATTAGGGGACACTCGATAAATTGGTAAATATTTATTACAATTAATATATATTTTTACCAAAAACACTGTTTCACAATAAGATCATACTTAAAACAATATGTAAATGTGAACATTTTAACATTTTGCCAACATTTTACAAATTAAAAGTCCTGCTGACGTACAACAACAACAGTGAGGGACAGGCCAAAAACCTCACCCTCATCAGCTTAAAAATCATTTTTATTATTTAAAATAATATTTAATTGATTTTAATTTGATGTTTTATTGAGGAGAGAAGACATGGTAATGTTATATTTTCAAATTACATCTTTGTTTGTTGTTACTGTAATTTTATGACTGATAATTTCTTGGGGACACAAAAGGCACCGATTTCATGGAATGACCCAGCTACAACTGTAATATCACTGTGTCGGATACGTATTTAATCAACATGTCAGCAGTTAAATATTCATTATTGGTAATGTGTCACTGCACCAGAATATAGCTGATCATAACAAAGTTTAGTTGCACAACAACGTCGTTCTACTTTTCCCGTCTGAGCCTGAGAGAGACGAGCCAGAATTCACACAAGCAGAAGAAGTTGTTCAGGTGAAATCCACGGATGGTCCTTCGGATTACGAGTTACATTATGATGATTTGTTGTTGAATACTCACAGCTGACCAGTGTCGGGGCTGAATGTATGTATGTATGTGTGGCCTATTTTCCGACCGAGCAGGTACAATCGGCGGCGGTGGAGCCCATCAGACAGACAAATCACCCTGACTTGGCCGTTCAGCTGAGTGAATCGTGCATGAGAGGAAATCCTCCTTGAGATTGTCGCTGTCGTATCCGTGATGTCACCTCGGCCTCTTCGTCAGGGACATGTGCAGCTTTCTATCAGCACTCGTGCATGAACATCTCAGCTGGTTGGCCGTCAGGTGTGGTCTTTGCCGTGTGTTCAGGTGCAGCTCAGGATGAGCTGCACCTGAACACACGGCAAAGACCACACCTGACGGCCAACAAGGACTCTGCAGCACTTTCAAAACAAACAATAACACGTCGATAACAACCACTTCCTGTCCAGGTTGGATGGAGCTCCCAGACCTCCAGTTGTCTCCAGCTCGCTCTTTCCCTGCAGACATCAATTTGCAGCTGTTACCGCCTCTAAGCCGAGAGCTCAGAGGTTCAACGAGCAATCTGTGTACGAGTTATACAGGATTGCACAACATTTGCTCCGATCCAAAATGTTTTCCTTGAAGTACGTCAAAACTGTATTTCACCGTATACTGTGTCTGCAGTTAGAGTCGAGGATGGTTTCGACTCACAAAATGATCCTCAGATTGTCCGGAGAGAAATAAAAACATCTTCCTCTTCACGTATCTACTCTCTTCCGATGTTCACTCTAAAAATCGGCAAAGTTTAACGCCTCTCCGTCTTTTTCTTTCCTCGTTTACACCCTTAATTATCGATGCTGTCTGCCGCCGCTCGTCCCCTGCAGCGTGCCGGGAAGCCGGGTCATTACATTCGGAGAGACGGAGGGTGACGGAGAGAGAGAGAGCGATGGTGGGAGAAAATGAGAAAGATGATACAGTGAGGAAGGAAGGAAGGAAGGAAGGAGGGAGGGAGAGATAAGAAGGGATAGAGAGGATGAGGAGAGAGGAAACACACACACACACACACACACACAGACACACACACACACACACACACACACACAGGTGGCAGGGGACGGAGAATGTAATTAATAATCACAGTGGGAAGCGTTTCACAGCTAAGTGCACTTCCTGGCTCCTCCCCAGACTCTGCATGTGAATGAGTGTGTGTGTGTGTGTGTGTGTGTGTGTGTGTGTGTGAGGCTTCATGTACATTACTGTATGTGTGTGTGTGTGTATGTGCATGCATGTATGTCGTCTCCAGACGTGTAATACGTGTCATCGTCTCCTTGGTTTCAGCCTGTTAACCAGTCCCAGGTGTTTCTGCAGACACAGCTGGAGCCGATCATTTAGAGCTTATTAAAAGAAGACTCCCTGGAGGATTTGTGATGTAGGATCCTAAGTTGATTTCCGCGGATGGAAGATCCTCTTGTCAGATTTGCCCAAAGTATGAACAGCTCTTCGTCATGGTAACCATCGGAGGAGGTGAATGGTTCATTGATAAATCTGAGGACAACAAGTCGAACACTGTTAACTCGATTTTAAACGTCTCAGAGAGAGAAGAAGAGGCAGATACATTTTATTTCTAGTATAATTATGGAAGTGAAATTATCCTTCAGCTCTTAATTCAGTGTGACGCAGCAGGCTGCTGCTTCAGAGGTTTGATTATTTTACATTTTCTTTGGTCTTCCCTTAAAAAAGAAGAAGAATGAAAGCAGTCTGAGCTCCAGATACCAGAACAAAATGTTAATGTTTGAAATGATATGTTTCACAACACGCTCACCTTCCATGTATATGAGCTGACCTTCATGTGGAGACAGAGCAGGTAGTGGTTTTTGTTTCCTAAACCTCACCAGACTTTTCTCACAGCATCATCACCAGATACAACATAAAGAAATGTTTAACATATCTCTGGTTTTGCAGAAACATGTATCCTGGTTGTTCTCTGATGGTGCTCAACAACAATGTGCAACAGATTCACATTTAGAAATCTGAAAATAACTCTAAACTTCATGAAGTGAATATGAGGTGATCGAGCATTAAACAGACGGCAAGATGAAACTTTAAAGTCCGGTGTCCAGGATTTCGTCGCATCTAGAGGTGAGGCTGCTCACTGCAACCAACTGAATACACCTCCCCTTACCAGTTCCTATCCAAACCTTTGGAGGCCTTCAGGTAACCTAGAAATGCAAAAGACTCTCTCCAGAGCCAGTCTTTGGTTTGTCCATTCCGGGCTTTTGTAGAAACATGGCGGTTCAACATGGCTGAAATCATTTTCCTCACAGACTGCTATTAAAAAACACCTCCAACTGCACACAAGGTCGACTGTGACTCTTTCTAATATGAATTTTTGATCCGTGCAGGTTTTTTATTTGTAAAAACTTTTCTTGACTCATCTCAGAGTCGGACTGAAGTTCGGCTCCGTCAGGCGTCATCGTGTTCGTTGGGGGAGTGAAGCCCGATCAGCTGCTGCTGACCGGCCGTCGGATGTTCAGATGGATGTCTGACAGAAGGTGACAGAGACACAGCGGTGCTTAGTTTCAGGTGATTAAACACCCATAAAAACACAGGTGTGAATATTATGTTACCTGTTTGCCCCCTAAATCCTCCAGACTGGACATTTAACTCCTCGTCTTTCTGGCTGGAACAATAATCGACTGTGTGTATTTTATTGTCTTTGTGTCACTGATTTATCCTCGAAGAAGCATCGTAAGCGGTGACGCAGGTCATCTGAGCCGCCTTCGTCACCCAGCTCTTGACCCAGATTAAACACGGGTCAGACAGAACTCAGCACATCCAGAAGTGGAGCCCCTCAGACGTGATCACCTGAACGCTGGATTCTACGTCTACAGGTGTGAAACTGTGACGAGCTGTGACTGATGTCACAGCAGGCGAGATGTGCGTTAAGCAGGTAACACAGCTGAGATGCTACGTCTCCAGGTGGATTAATGACGCCGTGGTTGATGATCCTTGGTGTGTTTTCATGAATACGTCGATACAGAATCCTACAAAACATCTTTATAGTTCTGGACCGGCAGTATTTTACAGCACAAGTGGGAACAGAATGGTAAAAACGGAGTGCAGTGTCGGAGGGAGTGTCCTGAGTCAGAAACATCTGAATCTGAGTTGTGTGGCCGCGGTCAGCGACGCAGCGTGGGGCTGGTTTTTTGCTATGATTGGTCACTTAACAGAAAAAAAATGTTCCCATCACGAGCGCTCCTTACTCGTTAAAGGTTTCTCAATTTTAAAAATTGCTCTGCGCCGCAGTCGCCCCGCGCGGTGCCTTTTCATAATGGCCACTTTCCATCAACCTCTCCAATGACTTTCATAAAAAAGTGCTGGCAATTTGAAAAAAGTGGACGACTGTGAACAAACTCTGCCGCTCTCCTTCTCCTCACACACACATAACGGGTGTTAAAGCACCGGAATGGAGCGCCTGGTTCTGGAGGTTTTATGTGTCACACCGTCTCGCTCGTGTGGCTGCGAGACATCAGACGGTCGGAGTGATGTAGGTTCCTGTTTGCTTGTGTTTTTCCACCACTCAAACCTCAGCTGGACCGAACAGAACATGAAATACCTTCTGCTCACTGTTCGTTCGTCTGCAACCACAGGTAATTCCAATTAGAGATACACAATATGGATATTTTTCAGCCGATAACGATAAGATAGCGGTAAAAAGAATTTCCTAAACTGTCGGCGCTGGATGTATTTCACCCCTGAAGGCTCCGACGTCGGACGTCTGAAGCGTTCGGAGAGAGTCGGACGAGTTCGGGAGCTGCTCTGTTCGGTGTGTTCAGCTGCGTCTGATCCGACTGAACATGTGCAGTCGGCCGTCTGAGGTTGGAAGCCGTCGGATACTCTGATTGGTTGTCAGCTAGCTGTTCAGTAACCATTCTGATTGGCGGTGTGCCAGCGAATCAGCGCGGCGTGTGGGAGGGGCGGCGGAAGTGACGATGGTAAACAAACCACATAAACAGAGACGGCACAGAGTTACAAACAACACTTCACCGTTCGTTATTTTGGGGATAAACCAGCGTATGTTTGGAAGCCATGGCTGTGTGGACCGAGGACTTTGAGGAGCAGCTGGCTGCCCTGGTGGAAGAGAGACCACCGTAATACGACATCACGCAAGTAATGCTGAGCTAACACTGTGTGTGCTTTGTTCTGATAAGCTACGGTCCGCACTCCGTTCTGTCATTTCCTGTTTTTATGTTTTGGGTGACTGGCACGAGACTAGTGCCACCCAATGTTTAGGAGACTTATTGCATTTCACGCAGGTGCTGAACGTATACGCTGCTGTGTAGCCGGGGCGGTGTGTTTCAGTGTGACTTTTCTACCGAACGGATCAGACGGAGGCGACGGAGCGGTCAGATAAGGAAGTCGGATAAGGAAGGTGTGTGGAGGCCGTGACACAGCTGCCAGGATGTTCTGGTCAATGCTCCGTCGGCGGCACCACGCCACGTTTCAACCTCCAACGACCTCCACACCGGCTAGTTGGACTAGTCTCAACCTAGTCAAGGGAGCAGGAACTGATGAAGCCTCTCGGGTGAGAGGTGAAACGTCTTCAAGACAAAAACCAAATCCAGTTGCATTCGATTCAGTTTCCTTGAGAAAACTATGACCTGGATGAATGCGAATATTCACAAACCCCACGTTTCAACAGCGTCCCTAAAGCTCTCCTGCTCTGAGGAGAAAACATGTCGGGTGTTGATTAAAAAACACTTATAATGTGACATTCAAAGTTTAGGTCAGAGTCGATGATCGGTGGTCGTACAGTTTCTATCTTTGAGCTGTAAGAAGGTCAGATTCATCCACAGACTCATGTTTGAGATGCATGAAATCAAGCCATCGATGTGGTGTCGCCTGCATGATTTTGGAAGTTGATGTTGTGATTTTTAACGATGCTGCTGAGTAGAACTGGGCTGACAGATAGAGCCCTGTGGGACGCCATATGTCAGCTCTATTTAGTCGAAGGGGTGGTCATCCATGTCTGCGACAGCAAGACTGACTAAGACGACCAGTGAGGGAGCCGTTCTGTCAGAAAGTTGGAGAGAAGTTCACCAGGCAGAGCTACAAATCCAACCGATCTGCCTCGGTGCTGTTTCTGTTTCGTGCACCTTGCCCTGGACAGATCCCAGGGCAGCTCTCCGTCCAGTTCTGGAGAACCTCGCAGCAGTTTTTCTCTCGTCTGTTCTGACCCTGAGTGTTCTGGGAAAACCAGACGAAAAACAGAAACGCTTTGAGAAACACAGCTGTTTGCTATGAATCCAGCAAAGTGTTGGAAAGACGCCCCGGTGCAAAGATCCTGCACAACTCTCACAACATCACTTTGCTAAAAAACAGGACTTTGCACTTTTTTATGACCCTGCCCGACAGGCAGAGGCAGAGTGTGTGTGTGTGTGTGTGTGTGTGTAAGTGTGTGTGTGTGTGTATGTGTGTGTGTGAATGTGTGTGTGTGTGTGTGAGAGAGAGAGCATGCAGAATATAGAGTTTATGTGTAGGTACTGAGCATGCATGTGTGGTTGTTTGTGTGTGTGTGTGAGTGTGTGTTAGTGTGTCTCTGTGTGTGTGTGTGTGTGTGTGTGTGTGTGTGTGTGTGTGTGTGTGTGTGTGTGTGTGTGTGTGTGTGTGTGTCGAGAGAGGGAGAGCGAGCTGAAGAGTAATGTGCTCTATCTCTGGAGGCAGACTGTCTGAACACTGAATATCTCTTCGGGTATATACAGTCTGCTCTGTCTGCACAACACACACACACACACACATGCACACACACACACACACACACACACACACACACACACACACAGGATAGACACTACATACACCTTCTCTCGCTGAGCGCTACATCCTCACAGCTGCACACACTTTCCTTCCTGCTGCCTCCCCAACCTTCCTGTTTCACCGCTGTATCCACACACACACACACACACACACACACACACACACACACACACACACACACACACACATGCACTTCCAGCTGAAACATGGTGGCAGCCCGAGGCGGAGAGGGGCAGCGCGGCAGGAGCTCGGCTGAAATGGAGCCGGGCCGACAGACAGCGGTGCAGAGTCAGGACGGCTCCATCGCCTCTGGACAGAATAATAGGAACGAGGTCTTCCTGTTCAGCCGGCTGGAGCGCGGAGAGACTTAAAGAGGGAGTCTGGAAACCACTAAACCTGGGTTTAATTCAGCGTGAAGAGCCATTCTCAAGCCAACAATATTCACAGAGGGCTTTAGTAACATGAACTTTTCTCTGAAAACTCTCAGATCGGACTGGAACTGGATGTTTCTCTGACAGCACCTCATGATATATTTTCAGTTTCTTCCAACTGAATCACAGTTACTCCTGTCATTTTAGTTTATTTACAAAAAAAGGCATACAGATAATTACAAACGTCATTCAGGTGCATCGATACGCTGTCAGATAAAATGTAAGATATATCATTTTGCCCCACGACAATCATTGTAAAGGAGCCGTAGAAGAAACCAGCCGGCAGCAGAACATGAACTTTTCTCTGAAAACTCTGAGATCGGACTGGAACTGGATGTTTCTCTGACAGCACCTTCATGATATATTTTCAGTTTCTTCCAACCGAATCATAGTTACTCCTGTCATTTTAGTTTATTTACAAAAAAAAAGGCATACAGATAATTACAAACGTCATTCAGGTGCATCGATACGCTGTCAGATAAAATGTAAGATATATCATTTTGCCCGACGACAATCATTGTAAAGGAGCCGTAACACAAACCAGCCGGCAGCAGGAACATGAACTTTTCTCTGAAAACTCTGAGATCAGATTGGACCCATGTTTCTCTGACAGCACCTTCAGAAACATGATATATTTTCAGTTTCTTGCAGCTGAATCATAGTTACTCCTGTCATTTTAGTTTATTTACAAAAAAAAAGGCATACAGATAATTACAAACGTCATTCAGGTGCATCAATACGCTGTCAGATAAAATGTAAAATATATTATTTTGCCCCACGACAAAAGGGGCCGTAACACAAACCAGCCGGCAGCAGGAACATGTTCCTGCGTGAGGCGGCTCCGGGCGGCTGGATGTGTGCAACTACAATGTTTATGTAAAATATGTAACCACAGGAATATGAAATGAGACGGTGGAGGGGAAAATGAGGCAATAATGCTCAGCAACAGCCCTCCCTGGATAAATAAAGGTTATTAAGTGCGTCCCGCGGCACCTCGTGAGGGAGAGGAAATTACTAAAATAAAACAAATTGCAGCTTGTTGAGCATTCGTCTCACACACACACACACACACACACACACACACACACACACACACCGTCTCTCCGTCGCTTGCCCTCTCAGCTAATCTTCTCCGCTCTAATACACGTGAGGTCATAAAATCTGATTTGCTTCCACTCCTCTTCTGAGAGCCACTAATTCCCAATTTTGCTCTTCCGGTCCGGACCAGTGTTCCCCGCCATTAATTGAGATTCTCTCTCACACACACACACACACACACACACACACACACACACACACACGAGCGAGGCTACCTTAGTGAAGTCGGTCCGCCGTGGCCGTGTGTGGACATGTGCTGTCATTACCAGATGAATGTGGACGCTGGTGGAGATGAGACGGTGGTGTGAAATTACAATGAGGGTGGGCGGGATGCAAACGCACAGCCGGGCGAGGAGGGGGGGCTTTAATTTAAGACAAAGTGATTTGGATCACAGCGGGATGAGCATTATGTCGGAAACATCAAGGGACCGACGGAAAAGAGTTTAAGACAGACGAGGGAGGAGGAGGAGGAGGGAGGGTGTGGAGGAACCAGGAGAGATTTCCTTTGATGAAAGTCCAGTTGTGGAGCTTTGCTTACCATCATTACTGTTTAATGTCCAGATGTAGGTCACCACACGAAGACAGAGAGACAATATTCACTCTTCTCAGCAGCTTCACTTCAAAGCGGTCCATCTGCGATGTCTTCACTCTGACGTGGGTTCAGATGTTCAGAGATGCAGTCGCAGACATCTTTCTTTCAGGCATCTAACCCCCAAAAACATTCATAAACTCACCGACTACAGGACGAGGTAACTAGAAGTTCAGGACCGAGGCCTCTGACAGGCGACACCGTCTCCAACACCGACCTTAGACAAAGAGCAGATACTGACAGCAGCTTCACTCGGCCTTATATTTATATTTTATCTCCTTCTGATAAACTACAGCAGCCGGTTCCACTGGCTTGATAGGCAGTTTCACCTGAACGCTCAGTGATCCAGACTCCATCGTAGCTTCCGTAGCCTCACTAGTCTTAAATAGACAGCAGCTTCACTCCACTTCGAATACGACACAAGTCCTCTGTCTTATCTACAGTTTAATAAAAGTGCTTCACACCTGCTGTCAGTTAAACAGAATCATTATTTATTTCGTCCTCCATTACTAAAATCTCCATTTCTGCCCGTCCAGATGTTCACACTGACGAGAGTGAAGAGATTTAAAGAGTTAAAACTGGACGTTTCTTCATGTTGTAACTTTACGTTTGTTTAGGTTGAATTTTCTATCTGTCTCTTGTCACGACGCTGTGATTTTGGTCTGGTAAAGGTCAGAAAACCATCATGCGTTCTGGTCGCCACAATCACAGATGGAGGTGGTCGACTTCCTGTGAAAAATAGTCACAGAAAGAGTCTGTAAATGTCTTCAGGTGTCTGTAAACATTCCAGCAGTGTGACTCAGCCTGCGGTCGTGTGTTTCGCAGCCTTGTTTGCTTTTAATAATGTGACCACCTTCACCTCCACCTGCTGCTGCGACAGGTGGCTAATAAGCACGTGACGCGACCTCGATATGCCGTGAAGTGTTACACATGTCATGTCAACATGTGGTTTGCAGAAATGATAACGACTGACGACCTTTATGATGTAAGTTGTTGAGGACTTTATCCCAAAGGTCAAAATGTATCTCAAAAAAACAATTTACAAGCCCTGAAATATCCAGAATTCAACTCCAGGTCACGGTGAAGTTACATACTCTGTGTTTAAGCTGAATGTGATGCCAATAAAACCAACAGAGCTTTAAAACATTTAAAACACTTCACTATATTCACTACATAGTTTCCATTCTGGGTCGTATTTAGCGTCTCACTGGTTCCCGTCACAGCACGACTACTTCAGCAGCGATCTTTTAGGTCTGAATGCCAAGTTCACACGATCCCTCCGCTGTGTTCGAGCCATATTTTGTTAAACACACGGCTCGAAGCACACAGACAGACAGAAAGTGGTGAAGTTTAGATGGATTGTCATAAAACTGGGTCATCGTCGGGATCCGGGCTGCTGACAGCTGTCGAGAATGAATCTACTGTATATCGTCTGTCACTCCCGTCTGTCACTCCGGACACGACACCTAACGATACGCATGGTATTAAATATTACAATGAGCACAACAGGGAACGTCCTGTCAGCGCCGCTCTCTCTGAATACATCATTATCTCGTCCTTTCTTATTCTTTGTCATCGCCTTCAGTCTCTTGTTGCCGTCGTCGGCACAGAAACGTCAGTCCGTCTGTTTCCTCCTCTGCTTCCCAGGACGCGCTGAGACCAGACGAGTCGGAGCAGGACGACGTAATTACAACATTCGGGCCGGGCTTTGATCCGACGAGCGTTATGATGGTTTTCATTAAGTCCATTTGTATCATCAGGGGTGGTCCGCGGCCGTGATGACACCAACACAGCTTTATTTACACCCAACACACGCCGACTCGTTCCCACACGGCTGCGTCGCTCTACAGGTGTGAGGCTGCCGCGAACACATAATTGTGACTTGTAACATAATTGTCACTGTTCCTGTTGTGTAATTGTAGTTGTTCGGCCTGTTCTCGCTGGTTAACCCTCACAGGTGATGCAGTAACTATCATTTCAATTCATTATCAACAACACTTAGATTACTGTTGTGGGTCTGGATTGTGTGCGGATGAGTGAATCAGAGTTTCTTTTCCTTCTTCTTTTTTTGTTTTAAATATTCTCAAATCGAGGTAATTGTTCCTTCCACCCACCAATTTAGACTTGACAAACTTTAGAAGAGGCGGTGAGCCCTGCTGTGACGAGACACGTGACGTCTTCACCGCAGAAATACACTGAACAAAAAACAATCAGTGAACTTCCAGTTACCTCGTCCTGTCGTCGGTGAGTTTATGAATGTTTTTTGGGGTTAGATGCCTGAATAAGGTCCGCGGTTACCAAAAGCATTTCAGAGACACAAACATGTTCATTATGAAAGAGATTAATTCATGCAGCCTCGTCCTCGCTCTGCTCTGATTGGTCCATGAAGCTGAACTCTCAGTCGTACGGATCAGAACCACCTGAGTGATGACTCATGTCTCTGTATCTCTTTATCTGCTTGTTTTTCTTCTGATGACGATCTCCGTCAGATCCAAACATCGCTCGGTCAAATTAAATGTGCAGCCAGTTATCAGCACGGAGCAGATCTTTTGTCCGACTCCCACCAATCATCGGTTTCATAAATGGACCGAGCCCTCTGACAGGCGACACCGTCTCCAACACCGACCTTAGACAAAGAGCAGATACTGACAGCAGCTTCACTCGGCATTATATTTATATTCTATCTCCTTCTGATAAACTACAGTGGTCGGCCCCGCTGGCTTGATGCAGTTTCACCTGAACACTCAGTGATCCAGACTCCATCGTAGCCTCCGTAGCCTCACTAGTCTTAAATAGACAGCAGCTTCACTCCACATCCAATACAACACAAGTCCTCTGTCTTATCTACAGTTTAATAAAAGTGTTTCACACCTGCTGTCAGTTAAACAGAAGCATTATTTATTTCATCCTGCAGAACAGGCAGCTTGTTGGGAAATAACAGATACGGAACTTGATAATCAGCAGGGTGGCTGAACAGGCGAAAAAGAAAAGAAAACTCAAACCGTCAGATCCAAACATCGCTCGGTCAAATTAAATGTGCAGCGAGTTATCAGCACGGAGCAGATCTTTTGTCCGACTCCCACCAATCATCGGTTTCATAAATGGACCGAGCCCTCTGACAGGCGACACCGTCTCCAACACCGACCTTAGACAAAGAGCAGATACTGACAGCAGCTTCACTCGGCCTTATATTTATATTCTATCTCCTTCTGATAAACTACAGTGGCCGGTTCCACTGGCTTGATAGGCAGTTTCACCTGAACGCTCAGTGATCCAGACTCCATCGTAGCTTCCGTAGCCTCACTAGTCTTAAATAGACAGCAGCTTCACTCCACATCCAATACAACACAAGTCCTCTGTCTTATCTACAGTTTAATAAAAGTGTTTCACACCTGCTGTCAGTTAAACAGAAGCATTATTTATTTCATCCTGCAGAACAGGCAGCTTGTTGGGAAATAACAGATATGGAACTTGATAATCAGCAGGGTGGCTGAACAGACGAAAAAGAAAACTCAAACCGTCAGATCCAAACATTGCTCGGTCAAATTAAATGTGCAGCGAGTTATCAGCACGGAGCAGATCTTTTGTCCGACTCCCACCAATCATCGGTTTCATAAATGGACCGAGCCCTCTGACAGGCGACACCGTCTAACACCGACCTTAGACAAAGAGCAGATACTGACAGCAGCTTCACTCGGCCTTATATTTATATTCTATCTCCTTCTGATAAACTACAGCAGCCGGTTCTGCTGGCTTGATAGGCAGTTTCACCTGAACGCTCAGTGATCTGGACTCCATCGTAGCTTCCGTAGCCTCACTAGTCTTAAATAGACAGCAGCTTCACTCCACATCCAATACAACACAAGTCCTCTGTCTTATCTACAGTTTAATAAAAGTGTTTCACACCTGCTGTCAGTTAAACAGAAGCATTATTTATTTCATCCTGCAGAACAGGCAGCTTGTTGGGAAATAACAGATACGGAACTTGATAATCAGCGGGGTGGCTGAACAGGCGAAAAAGAAAAGAAAACTCAAACCGTCAGATCCAAACATCGCTCGGTCAAATTAAATGTGCAGCGAGTTATCAGCACGGAGCAGATCTTTTGTCCGACTCCCACCAATCATTGGTTTCATAAATGGACCGAGCCCTCTGACAGGCGACACCGTCTCCAACACCGACCTTAGACAAAGAGCAGATACTGACAGCAGCTTCACTCGGCCTTATATTTATATTCTATCTCCTTCTGATAAACTACAGCAGGCCGGTTCCACTGGCTTGATAGGCAGTTTCACCTGAACGCTCAGTGATCCGGACTCCATCGTAGCCTCACTAGTCTTAAATAGACAGCAGCTTCACTCCACATCTAATACAACACAAGTCCTCTGTCTTAGCTCAGTGATCTGGACTCCATCGTAGCTTCCGTAGCCCCACTAGTCTTAAATAGACAGCAGCTTCACTCCACATCTAATACAACACAAGTCCTCTGTCTTATCTACAGTTTAATAAAAGTGTTTCACACCTGCTGTCAGTTAAACAGAAGCATTATTTATTTCATCCTGCAGAACAGGCAGCTTGTTGGGAAATAACAGATATGGAACTTGATAATCAGCAGGGTGGCTGAACAGGCGAAAAAGAAAAGAAAACTCACACCGGAGCGACGAGCACTTACCACAAAAAGATGTATAAAAAAATAAATTGAAAAGTGGTATCCCACAGATTACCACTTTCATTTCCTCGTGCTGTTTATTTTTAGTGTTTCTCCGTCTCCTCATTACCGTCTCCGGCACTCGTACTGCTTCTAAATCCGAGTGTCCCTCCTCCTCCCTCCCTCCCTCCGTCTCCCCGCGGTGCCGCCGCTACTACTCCTGCTGCCACTGCGACGTTTCCTCGGCTCTACGCTGGAAGAACCAGGGCAGGCAGCTCCTTAATTACTTCATTAATTTTAATCTGATCCAATTAATTACATTTTCTCAAACTCTCCCTGCTCTTCGTTCTAGTAGGTTGGAAGTTCCCTCGGACGCCAAGTGCCACTGCGGGAGACCTTGCATGTCCTCTGGTGCGAGAGATGGGAAAAAACCCCTGCTGAATCAATTATTTCTCTCCCCTGGCAAAACAAAGACCCCCTTTTCCCCCGTTATTCTCTAATTATTCAGCCCGGTGCTCCGTCCAATTTTGTGCCTTGACAGCACTTAAGTAGCTCGTGAGTTTAACCCTTCTCAACCTCCGACAGCCGCCGCCGCCGGCAGCCGGGCGGGTCGGCGCTGCTTCACGGCGCTGCCTTTTGTCGGAGCACACCGGGGGGGGAAACTTCGCTGCGTGGGCAAAATATTTTAGGACAATCAGCGGGAGATGACTCGAAATTTTGTTGCTGGAGGGCACGCTGCGCCGTCACACCGCTAAACTGCTGAGTTATTCCCTGTCATTTTCTAATCAGCCTTTAATTTATTGGTTATACGGGGTAATTATCAGTCTTGACAGTTATTTTTTGCATTCGTCAGCTGAGCCGCTCGCTGAACGCTTTGAGCATATTGATACCGGCGTGATGTGCTGTGGGTTATTAGTGTGTCAGAGGGATTAGCTGGTGTTTAGCGAGTTTGTTCGTGTGATGGGGGCGTGACTAGAATAAGTGAACCAACTCCTCCGTTTAAACTCTACCTGTGAGCAGAGACCGTGTCGAAGGTTTCGTGAGAGAAATCACCCTGAATAATAATCTAAAAAAACTTCACAGGACAGCTCAGGAGGAGCTACGTAGACGGGACGGCAGGATGACAAACTTATCGCTGTAAAGTTATATGAAAAAACAAATCCTCGTACCCGTAACGACAGAATCGTGTTCACCAATGACTCAGAAAACGACGTATGACCATCTCAAAATTTGAGGAGATTTTGATATGTTGAGATATATATTGTGGATTGCAATATTATTTTAAGATAAATGTAGAATGGATCTGGGCAACACATCCGGATACGTAGACGACGGTACAGGTCAGTGCCTACAAGGCGTGATGTTACGTATGTGAGGTCAATGAAGAAAGTTACGTGGTTAACGTCGTTAAACGGACAAGGAGGTCAACTGGTGATCCATTTTCTATAATCACTATTTGATTAAGTAAACTCATGTTTCGTCGAAATCACCCTGAATAATAATTTTAAAAAACTTCACAGGACAGCTCAGGAGGAGCTACGTAGACGGGACGGCAGGATGACAAACTTATAACAAATCTACATACCTGTAACGACAGAATCGTATTTACCAATGACTCAGAAAACGACGTATGACCATCTCAAAATGACGTGACTGATGTGTGTGATGGTGGTTGGCAGGATATTAAATATTGTATTGTCCCTTTGAGGAGATTTTCATGCATTTAGATATATATTGTGTATTGCAATATTATTTTAAAGCTGGGCAACACATCCGGATACGTAGACGACGGTATAGGTCAGTGCCTACAAGGCGCGATGTTACATATGTGAGGTCAATAAAGAAAGTTACGTAGTTAACATCGTTAAACAGACGAGGAGGTCGACTGGTGATCCATTTTCTATTTAGCTAAACTCATGTTTCGTCCTGTGATGTTGTTTTTTGAGACCTGGAGGAAAACAGAACCGATCCAGTTGTCTCTGCAGTACCAACAGTAACACCACCAGAAACACGAGGGGAAAAGTTGTCTGTTGCCCCTTAAAGTTTCATTACGTACATCATATAAATGAAGTACTTATTTTATTAAGCGTCACAAAAGTGAGTCAGTGACTTGATTTGAGCCCTCCGTCCTCACCTGACTTCCTCCTTTGCTACCGTCACATTTACTACAGTACATCACGACGGCCACTAGAGGTTTGAATGAAGCCAAACGTCGCCCGTTTTAACCCCAATAAACAATCGAGCTGTTGTCGTTTGTCCAGCTCGTCTGGAAGAACAAGATCAGATCAACATGACCTCTGAAAAACAAAATGTGGCCACAAAAACACTTAAAAGTCAACTCTGATGGCGTGTGGTGGTTTCAGGCTTATAACAGAAGTAGAAAAGTGTCGATGCTCCCGGCCCGAGCCTCGCCTACGCTGCCCTCATCCCTCCTACACTCCTGCAAAAGGCAACACGCGTTACACATGAACACATGATGGACAGAAACACACAGACAAACACACACTGAGCCTCCTGATCACTCGGTAATTGGAATCCGTGTACCAATCACGTAACCGCCAACTGCTTCAGTGGAGCTTCAACTCCACACTGCCTCCTCCATCCCCAGCTCCAGGTGTCAGGTGTCAGGGGTTACTCCTGTATCGTTCACCACGCTTGTAAAATGCTTATTTGGTCCGATGGTGTGGAGAGAAACAGGCAGGTTAGCGAGGTCAGCGAGGTTTCCTCCCCTGCTATTGGTCCATCACATGATCAGCAGCTCAGATACGCCTACTGATGCTGGATGTGATCTTTAGAGAGGTTCACGGTTTATTTATTCATTCAGACAGAACATGTACATTATTCTGCTTCCTTCCTATGAATATTAGGGGTGGTTAATCAGCCCAATTTCCCGATTCGATTAGATTCCGATTATTGAAGTCTCGATTCGATTATTAACGATTATTGATATTCCATTTAACATCAGTCAGCTGCTGAATTATTTTACTTCTCTTTTGAGTAACACCTCACAGCACCTTCAATATTGTATAGAGTAACTGTAATATCCAAATTATTATTTTTTACTTTGTTTTAAATGTCGTCTTTCACTGTTACAAAAATGTCCACACTTGTGAATAAATGTCCAAATTCTATTTATTTATGTTATTCTCCATATAACAAAGATGCAGATGCTTTGGAACTTTCTGTGGTCACAGGACAGCTGTGTAATACCTTGCACCTCCGGGTTAAATCAGGTATGACAGCCAGTAAGAGGAGGACTCCGGTTGTATTACAATTAAAAAAAAAATAAAATAAAAATAAATAAATTAAAGTAAAAAAAAAAAAAAATCGATTTTTGGAAATGTAATAATCGACTCATAATCGTCAATATTATAATCGCGATTAATCAATAATTGATTTTTTTCACCAGCCCTAATGAATATCCAATCAATACAGAAACAATCAAAAACATAAAACTATATTCTGTGTTTCCACATGTGCACAAAAGCAAATATTTGATATTCACATGTGGAAATTGTCAAATGTGCCAGTTACTAGCTGTCAGCCCAGCCTCCAGGATAAATGTTTCTGCAAACCACAGATACGTCGACGTTAACAGACGCGTCGTATCACGTTCACAGTGTTTGATTATTAACTGACTGACTCAAGTGACATCACTCGAGGACCTTTATCAGACTCTGGAGACTCTGAAGGCTTTAACGACATTTCTCACACATGCAGTTTATCTTCAGCCGGACGAGGCAGGACCTTCCCATCGTCACTCAGACAAAACGACTCACAGGTCGAGATAAAGCCTGTGAACAGATGAAATTCAACAATTAAAAACACGTTCCTGCACCCAAAGCACCTGTGGCAGATCTGCTGTACACAGTCAGAAGGTATAAATCAGCCTGGAGGCCGCGGTCCGGGTCTGAACCGGGCCTCCCGCTCTGCTGACAGCCTCCTTCTAATGACACCAGGTACTTTGCATGAATTAGTGCCATCACGGACGCTCAGCTCATTATTCCGCCACATAAGTTTTATGAAGTGAGTGAGTAAACTACCTCTTATATAACGGAGTGCGACTAAACATAGCTTAACAGAGGCACTAAATTACCGAGACAAGGAAGCACTCAGTCCAAACAGGCGGGTATTATAAAAGGACCTGGCAACAAACGAGGCGGCGGCGGAGGGAGGAGGGGAGGTTATCTGTCTGTGAGTGATTGTGTTCTGTTTAGATGAGGACAAAAAAATTAAGACTGGCTGAGAGAGAAGGAGCTGAAAGGAGCCGGAAAAACTACAAGACAGGAAGTCATATTTTACTGAAGACATCACGGTGATTAAAAACCTGTTCAGGAAACTAAAACAAGGTGAGATGAGTTCACTTTATTTCTTTAAAACAATTGATACTGAGCTTTACCCAGCAGCTGGTTAGCTTAGCTGATGGATGAGATGATGGAAAACACAATGAGGTCATGATGTTGTTCCAGTGAATCTACTGGCAGCTCTCCAAACAGATTCACAGCCACGTGATGATGGTAACACCTGGACAGCAAGCTGAGACCTGTGAGGGTGCAGTCACACAAATTAAGAGCTTCAACTGCAAAATCTAAAACAAACTTCACCAAAGTCGAACTCCAATTTTCTCCTCTTCTGTGCTGGTGTGACTGTCACACAGCGAGCTGGCAAGATCAACAGGAATACAGGTGACTCAACAGAAGCCCCTTTTAGATAGAAAAGGTGGCACATCTGCAGCAAGGTAAAGGCTGCAATGTGCCTCCTTGTCTGTCTAAAAGGGAGGTGTAATATTCCTCCTTTTCCAAACAGCCTCCACTTTTCCTCCTCTGGTAGGCGTCAACATGTGACGTGACGTGAAGCAGGAAGTTGGGCGTGAAGAGAAGCAGGGCAGTTTCTGCTTTTCTCCCAGAATCCTCTTCCCGTTTAACATTGGGGCTTATGGGGCAGTTGCTGGAGTTTGTGTCGGTTAGACGCAGATAATTCAAAAACCGTACATCCTCCCGATAAAGTGGACACGTTGCCAGACAGAAGACAAGTGTGGCTACGTTCTTGGAAAATATCACTATTGTAGTGTGAAATCTGTGGCTAGGATCGTCATCTAAAGAAACATTTTCGGAGAGTTTTTTCAGGCTCCCCCACTCTGCCAGTTGGTGCTGCGCGAACATTCCGCAATACACACACATTGAAAATCCTGAATTTTTTCTGAAATCACTCACGATCAATTAAGGGTCACCGTTCAAAAACTAAACATCGTAGAAAGAAAGTTCAAATACAACTCAAATAGATAAGACTTGTGCCTACATTTTAAAGTTTGAATGGTGTCTCTAGGTCAAAGTCTGCCAGAGCAGGAGATGAGCTTGTGAATATTCTCATTCATCCAGGTCATAGTTATCTCAAGGAAATTGAATCGAAAGCAACTGGATTTGGTTTTTGTCTTGAAGACGTTTCACCTCTCATCCGAGAGGAACTGATGAAGCCTCTCGGATGAGAGGTGAAACGTCTTCAAGACAAAAACCAAATCCAGTTGCTTTCGATTCAATTTCCTTGAGATAGCAGGAGATGTTTGAAAAACGTTGATGATTTTGCGACTTTTTTGACCCCGTCCCATTCATTCCTTATGGGACATTTGTCGCAGTTTTTCTTCAAAATAAGAGCTTTACATTGCACCCCATCGGAGTTTAGAACTGGGTTCTTAGCGGGGGGCTTTTAATTTGAAAGTAGCGACCGCTATTAGCTCGCCGCTACAACAACAAGCGGACAACCGAGACAGCTACAGAGAGCGAGGAGACGCTAGCATCTCCCGGATCTCAGCGGCTTTCCAGCTGCTCATCTTCGTGGATGAAGTGACCTGAAGGTTCCTCAAAGAACCATCAGAAAATGGTGATTTCAATGGACATTTTTTGTATTTATTCGTTTCCACAATCGAAACAATCGAGAGGTGTTTGGAGCTACAACGATTAGTTGATCAACAGAAAATGTATTGACAACTATTTTGATAATAGGACTTAATAATCGTGTAAGAATTTGCTGCATTTCTGGGTCTTAATTGAGAAAATAATCTGCAGGTTAATCTATTAATGAAAATAGTTGCCATGCCAGCAAATAACTAATAAAAATGAAGAACCTTTAGTACTTTAAAGAACCACATAAAGTATGCGAAGAACCATCCCCGATATAAAAAGGTTCTTCAGTTGGTGATGGTTCTTTAAAGAACCATTTAAGAACCACTATTTTTCTGTGAGCGGGGCCGGTAACGAGGCTGATGAAGGGTTAAACTGCAAAAACCCACAAAACACAATAAAAACCAGACAGTCAGAATAAAACATTTTAGCCTGCAGTGTGATAAACTTTATGTTAATTCAGTTTATTTATTCAGGACTAACTTGCTCTTTCTATGAAGCTGTTGGATGTTTCTCAGCGGCTCGTACACTCACAGAAACAGATATTAAACTCTGAGGCTCATAACTGCGAGGTATGAAAATTAAAATGTTTGTGTTTGTCTTTGGATGCCGAGAGCTTAAAGTCAGATTATCTCACGACGTGTAAACGATCATGACTCACTGTAATTGCCCTTCTAATGACGCGCTGCAGATGTTCGTACGTTACTGAAGAGAGTCTGCTGACTCATTTGTTATATTCCAGGTTTGAGATGAAGCGACAGCAGCAGACGAGTGTCCGTCAGACTAAACAGAGTCACATGAGACGAGCCGAGAGGACAGAAAAACACCCGGGACAGAGCGGAGACGATCTTCAGGCATCGGCCTCGCTCTTATCTCCACAGTCCATGTGGGCAGGAAGCAAACAGAGACGAACTGAACTCTCAATAAAGCAGACTAAACCCAAACTGTGTGCTCAGATACACACCTGGCTGCCGTTAAAACAAAATGACAAATTGAGAAACGGCTTCTCTTCGAAATTGGTTTAGAAATGGGTTTTTACTTTTTATACTGATCTCTGCACAGTTTTCCCCGAAAACAGAGCCTGAAAAAAAGGTAAACGACCCGCGGCGATCAATCTGGAACCAGTAACGCCACTATCACCTGCTGCCAGAGAGCTCCATTAAAATGTAAAACTGTACGCTGTGTTTATGTGTTTATGGGTCTGTATTTCTCTACAACTTGTTTTTCATTCTTAATTGAATTTAACTAAATGTTGAGTGAGAAGAATTTACCTTCCTGCCTGCAGAGATGTGGATCTGATATCATAGTCACTGAGACACGATCGTTAGTCTGTGTTCACTTTATGTTCAATTCATTACCATATTTATAGAACAATTAAGATAAACTGGCCAATAACATCATTCGAATTTTATTTTTTGACTGAACTTATCCTTTAAAGGGATATTCCGGTGTAAGTTTAATCCATGGTCTAACACACCGTGACACCGAGTAAGACTCCCCCTCGAGAGGTCAAGTTAGCTGACCGCTAGCTTAGCTAGTTTTAGCAACCTCAGAAAAGCCGCACGATAACAATACACTGCAGCTTATGTCTCCAACTAGAAACCGCCATCAAAAAGCCACAATTAATGGTGAGAACAGCAGCAAACTTCAGCAACAGTACATGTACAGTCCCAGCACACAGTACGAAGCATCAAACATCTGCTAGCTTTGCTGGATTTGTATTAAAAACACAGCACAACTCACCCTCTCCTCCAGCAGCCTGCCTGTGTGGGGAAGCCCTGACGAGTCGAATTACCGAGTGCAGTAGATTTCCGCAGCTAAGGGATGAAAATGTACTGATTATTACTCCATGGAACACTCAGTTCTTATTCTCTGAGAGCTGACAGGGAAAAGAACTGAAAGTTACATGGAGTAATAATCAGACATTTTCATCCTTGAGCTGCAGAAATCTGCTGCACTCGGTAATCGACTCGTCAGGGCTTCCCCACACAGGCAGGCTGCTGGAGGAGAGGGTGAGTTGAGCTGTGTTTTTAATACAAATCCAGCAAAGCTAGCAGATGTTTGATGCTTCGTACTGTGTGCTGGGACTGTACATGTACTGTTGCTGAAGTTTGCTGCTGTTCTCACCATTAATTGTGGCTTTTTGATGGCGGTTTCTAGTTGGAGACATAAGCTGCAGTGTATTGTTATCGTGCGGTCTTTTCTGAGGTTGCTAAAACTAGCTAAGCTAGCGGTCAGCTAACTTGACCTCTCGAGGGGGAGTCTTACTCGGTGTCACGGTGTGTTAGACCATGGATTAAATTTACACCGGAATATCCCTTTAAGGACACAAACAGGAGTCATGACGTTCAGAAAGAGCTAACTTGCTAAACAACTCAAACAGACGTCTGAACACTGAAAAGACGGCAGTCAGACGTCAGCTGCACTTATTTTCACTTTCAGCCGTTAGCGCTGGTGTTTGCAGCGACACACCTGCAGACGAGCTCCTCCAGCTCGACAAACACTCTCTGAGTTGACAGGTAACACATTTTTTAATAACAGCCGGGTGGAGGAGAGTGATGCTCGGAGACACACTCGGTAAGCACTTTGATTGGTTTCCTCATTTAACATCTCCAGTGTGCTGCAGCGGTGACAGACTCTCACCTTCTCTCCCAGCCTTGATTTTCCGGCCCTGTTAGGAGATTTAAACTGGCGGCCGTCCGGTTACAAACCCCGAGTTTTCTCCCAATTAACCCCGGACACACGGCGATGTGCAGAGCCGACAGCTGTGTCACTACCTGACCTGCTTTTTATTCCTCCCACCGCCGGAGCAGCGAGCCACGAGACAAACCTCAGAGAAGGAAACCTGGCGTCGTGGGTCGAGCAGCGCCGAGCAGAACGCTCCCACAGCTTCTGCCCTTGCATTTCCGTCACGTTCCATTTCCCGTTTTATTCAATCACGGTGTCGACCCGGCAGTCAGTCAGCTCCTCTCGCTGCCAATAACAAATAATAAAAACGTCAGACTGCAGGTAGTTCAGGGATTTCTGCATTCCTTCACACGCCGCCGCTGTGACAGTTTTAATGATATTCATGCAGTTATTGGGGGGAAATTATTAAATAAACGCAGACGAGGAAGCGTGTGGGAGAGGGATTATGCATTTCAAATCGTCCTCGGCGCGACGTAATAAGTGTATCCGACACCTTGAGGAGGAAACTGATTGCTTCTGTTCATGTGGGTGATATTCTCCATGTCGACCACAGTGCGAGGAAATAATTACAAAAAACTATCTTCTTCCACACCCAATTGCTTCGTCCGCGCCGGCCTCGTCGAGCGAGTGCGTGTCAGCGAGCGTATACGTCTGAGATGCGGCGGACATGTTTGTGACGGCGAGAACGGGAGGAAGGAGGCCGGCGCTGTATTAACTTGTCTGCTTTCATTACAGTGTCGGGATCAGGTGGTTGTTTCTCTGCCCAGAACATTAGAAAGGTTCTCAAAGTTAAAGGGTCAATTCACCCAATTACAGACACATTCGTTCATTTTCCTTTGGCCAGATTGTTGAGACGTCTGCCTCTTTAGTTTTCTGGCGCTGAAAAGAAGTCCATGTATAATTCTCACTGCATTAAAAAGGAAAGCAGTTCAAATTAAACTTTACACTCTGTTATGTTCACTTCACCTCTTCTGTACGGCTCAGGTTTGAAATGATCGCTGGAATAAATGTTGGCTCTTCTGCAAACAACGGACATGTTTTGGTTCAACTTTTTATTTTTATCTCGAGACAACGCTTTGCTGATTGTCTGGTTAGGTTGAGTCACAAAATCCATCTGGGTGGGGTTTGGAAAATATTGGAGGTCTCTTACAAAAAAATAGTGTCACGCTAAGAAATGTCGCCTGTAACTCCTCCACCGTCTGGTAATAACATGTAATGTGATTTGTTTTTCAGGAATGTTAATATGATACGTAGCCGATGACACGTATACATTAGTTCTTTGCAGACATGTTAACATCTTCTCCTTAGTTTTTTCCTCGTTGATTCTGCTTCTGTTTGTGTAAACTTAGAGAATAAATGTTGCATTGTAAGTTCACACAAGTGTTGGAAACTTAATGTTTCTTAACAGTTCAATTTCCAGTTTTTGGCTCAGGTTTGAAATGATCGCTGGAATAAATGTTGGCTCTTCTGCAAACAACGGACATGTTTTGGTTCAACTTTTTATTTTTATCTCGAGACAACGTTTTGCTGATTGTCTGGTTAGGTTGAGTCACAAAATCCACCTGGGTGGGGTTTGGAAAATATGATGTTTTTGGCTTTAGATTCCTGTTTTAGTCGCCAGAAACATGGCTGGAAACTCTCCGGAGGTCTCCTCAAAGATGTCTTTAAAAGAATTGCGCCACACTTAAAGATGTCGCCTGTAACTCCTCCACTGTCTGGTAATAACATTGTATTGATTTGTTTTTCAGGAATGTGTTTGCAGACATGTTAACATCTTCTCCTTTGTTTTTCCCTCATTGATTCTGCTTCTGTTTGTGTAAACTTGGAGAAGAAATGCTGCTTTACAGTTCAGTTTCCAGTTTTTGTGACACTGTGCTGATGGTCTGGTTTAGGCACAAAACACGCTTCGGTCAGGGTTCAGAAATGTTCCTGTTTTGACTTAAAGTACCTGATTTTGTTGCCACAAACTCAGATAGAAAAGTATGTATAAGAACACGCAGTTTTGTGGGTTGGAACAGAAGTGAACTCACTCTGCAACCGTCTCTCCAAGCTATCAAGATACAGACATTCATTAATCTATCAACCTGACTTTGCATGACCACATACATGTTGAACAGACAGATAAATGTACGGTGTGTGATGCTACCTGGTGTGAGGCTCCGGTGGGATGTGATCCAGTCTGTTATTAAAGTCCATTAACAGAGATCCAGAGCGACTTGTTTGTTCTCTGCAGGACCACAAACACACATTAGTGCTGAATAAATACTAACCGGAGAAAAAAAAGGAAAAAGTTCTGTGTATTATATGGGTCATCTGCCACTTTGGAAAGCAATAATGAAGTGTAATAATGTACCACGCCATTACAGCTAATTTTGTATTTAGTTCTGCTTTATTGCATCCTTTGTATTAAAGTCATCAATCATAAAGGGCCCGGCTCCTTCTGAAGGTTAGCTGCGAGCGCTCGGGCACTCGGGACGCGTCTTGTCGTTTCTCGTTAACACCCACTCGCACGCTGCGAACGCTGCTTTAACTTAAAGTGCGAGTGTGTGTCGCCGGCAGTCGGCTGGCTGTGTGTGTGCCGCTGCAGCGCACTCAAACTAGCCGGACATTAAGTTAAGTACCTTGCTCGGGGGCATCTCATCAGCGGCTCGATCGATATCATTATCGATCAGTATTATTAAGCCTTCACAGTTGCACTCTTGCAAGAAAGAGGCACACAAATTGAATTCACGGCAAAAGGTAATAGAGCATGTGCTTTCTTAAAGGCATTCTGTGTATGCACTATCATTAGGGAGGACAGGTGTGACAGTCAATTATGGTAATCTATTGTTTCTACTAATTTTCCCTTCTTCTGCTTCTTCTTCTTCCCTGTTGAACTTCAGGGGAAGCGACAGCACAATTCTTGCTGACAGCAGGATTTAGTTTTCTTTTTTCATTAAGGTGGTGCAAGTCCAGTGAGGTCAGGTGAGGTCCGGTGAGGTTATGCGTCGCTATTTGTGACGGTGTGTTGGTCAGAAACATACAACCAACAGAAGAGAAAACATGTGAGCCCACCAGCACAGGATGAGCGAGTCTATCGTGTCTGTACAAAGCGAAAATGTGGCGTTTTGCATGTAACTCTCTGTGATGCTTAATTAGACTGAGCAGGTTGGTTAATTGTTTGGCTGATACGAGTAGAGGAGGAGGAGGTGGAGGAGGAAGTGGAGGAGGAGGGGGCACTTGATTCATGACAGGGAACCGCAAGTTTGAAGGGTGTCGACAGATAAGACTGCAAGGGTAATTAACAGAAAGAGAGAGGGATGATGAGAGAAAGGAGAGAGATGGGAGAGAGAGGGGGAGAACTGCCAAGCAGAATAAATGTCATAAAACTGTCCCAGGATCCTATAATGACTTCAAAAAGAAAGGAGAAAAAAAAAGGAGAGCTGGTGTGGAAGGAGGGAGATAAAGAGAGGAAGTGAATGAGAGCACGAGCAGGAGAGAGGGCAATGATTAAGGGCATAATTCCATTTTATTACACAATGGTGCTTCAGGCCAGGATGCCAACCGGGCAGCAGCGGTGCTGAATCCATGGACAATTAACTTTCACACAAAAAACCCAAAATACAAGCTTTGATTCTCCTCAAGGTCAACACATGTCAAGTGGAAGAAGGTGCAAATAAACATTCCCAGAGCAGCAGCCACCAGCTGTTTGTCCAGAGGAAGGAGGTGGGCGGAGGTGGGTGGATACATACACGGTTTAAATAAATGTAAAAGGTAAAGGTTGATTTATTGTCATTTTAAAACACTGTTAAGAAACAGAAGTATTTTATAAAGCGGAGTGTGGAGGATGAGTTCAGCCTGAGGAGTGAAGCTGCTGTCACTGCAGCAGATACTTCTGAACCGGAAACTCGATTCAACTGAGTACTACTATTCAACCCGAGTGCACTAATGAAGTATTGCTCAACCCAAACCACCCTGTCAGGAGGTTCTGGACCACCTGTGTGTTGTCTTTGAGGCAGATGTACAACATCAACATGTTGATGAAATCCTGCAGGAGAGAGGGCAATTATTAAGGGCATAATTCCATTTTATTACACAATGGTGCTTCAGGCCAGGATGCCAACCGGGCAGCAGCGGTGCTGAATCCATGGACAATTAACTTTCACACAAAAAACCCAAAATACAAGCTTTAATTCTCCTCAAGGTCAACACATGTCAAGTGGAAGGAGGTGCAAATAAACATTCCCAGAGCAGCAGCCACCAGCTGTTTGTCCAGAGGAAGGAGGTGGGTGGAGGTGGGCGGATACATACACGGTTTCAATAAAGGTAAAAGGTAAAGGTTGATTAATTGTCATTTTAAAACACTGTTGTAGAAACAGAAGTATTTTATAAAGCGGAGTGTGGAGGATGAGTTCAGCCTGAGGAGTGAAGCTGCTGTCACTGCAGCAGATACTCCTGAACCAGAAACTCGATTCAACTGAGTACTACTATTCAACCCAAGTTATCAGTGCACTATAGAAGTATTGCTCAACCCAAACCACCCTGTCAAGAGGTTCTGGACCGCCTGTGTGTTGTCTTTGAGGCAGATGTACAACATCAACATGTTGATGAAATCCTGCAGGAGAGAGGGCAATGATTAAGGGCATAATTCCATTTTATTACACAATGGTGCTTCAGGCCAGGATGCCAACCGGGCAGCAGCGGTGCTGAATCCATGGACAATTAACTTTCACACAAAAAAACCCAAAATACAAGCTTTGATTTTCCTCAAGGTCAACACATGTCAAGTGGAAGGAGGCGCAAATAAACATTCCCAGGGCAGCAGCCACCAGCTGTTTGTCCAGAGGGAAGGAGGTGGGTGGATACATACACAGTTTAAATAAATGTAAAAGGTAAAGGTTAATTTAATGTCATTTTAAAACACTGTTGTAGAAACAGAAGTATTTTATTAAGCGGAGTGTGGAGGATGACTTCCAGCCTGAGGAGTGAAGCTGCTGTCACTGCAGCAGATACTTCTGTACCGGAAACTCGATTCAACTGAGTACTTCTATTCAACCCGAGTGCACTAATGAAGTATTGCTCAACCCAAACCACCCTGTCAGGAGGTTCTGGACCGCCTGTGTGTTGCCTTTGAGGCAGATGTACAACATCAACATGTTGATGAAACCCTGAGTGGAAAAACACTCGTGGTCGCTGGCATGTTTTTGAGGCCTTGCCCAAAGTTACTTACTAAATACCAGAAACAAAAGCCTTGCAGGGAGTCACACCGGCTTCTCACAACAACGATAAGAGAGAAAGGAGACTGAGAAAAGACATCTGGAACAACAGCGTGGCCTTCAGCAGAACTTTTTATCAGAAACAGCCCGAAACAAGATGTACAGAGATCAGAGCGCCGCCCTCGCCTCTTTGATACAGCCCGTCGTCTGTCCCCGGGGGAGGCGCATGAAGAGAGGTGGGCTGACACTGATGCTTCACTTCACCGGCACAGTGTCTGTTGTCTTTGGCCTGTGTTCTGATCTTTGACCCAGACTCTCCCAGTTCACACAGACTCATGGGATTCATGTGACCCCCAACACAAAAGAAGGGGGCGGCACATTCCACCGTCAAGGTCAAGGGGCCGGCGCTGTTTGCGTCGACTTTTATCGCTCTGTCTGCCGGCCGGTCTTTAGTCTCATCCCTCTGTAAAGTGCTCGCTTCAGACGGCGTGACCCAGGACCTTTCATTTCAATAGCTCGTTCTCACTATATGAGCATTCACATAACCTGGAACCTTTCATTACTGTGGGCTTTCCCGTCATGACTTTAAATTCTTGGTTTTCCCCTGTCTGTCTTCCTCCGCGGGGATGCAATGCTTTGACCTAAAACCCTTCATTACCACAGCACTCTCTCCTTCACTCCTCTTTCTGCATCTCTCTTTCCTCCTTTCATCATTTTCCAAAGAGAATTCTAACTAATCTCTTTTTTTTCATTCTCACTTTCCTTTGTGGCGTCTAATCAATCAATTCCTCCTCTCCGCTTCCCCTCGAACCGTTTCTTTCCCATCATGGATTCTCCCGGTGGGAGCCAATCATCTGCTTGGAATTCAGCAGCCAGGTCTTCCTGGAAAAACCAGCCAGGTTTGGGTTTCTGTGCAGCGCAGACAGAGATACTGACAGACGCAGCTGGACGCAGGTGCCAACAGCCATCATGAGAACAAATGAGTGCATGTAGTGTTTTATGGCATCAGAACAAAGTGCTGCAGGAAAACTGTGGGAAACAGATTAAAATGTAACACAGAGAGGACGAGTGAATCTGTTTGCTCCACAGTAGATTATATTCAGGTTGCTGTGTGAATACAGACTCATCGGCTTCATACTTTATATGATGTTTGTTTTACACGAGGTCTACAGGCCTGTGTGTGTCGGCCGATCAGCTGTGTGTGTCCTTGTGCGGCAACACGTGTCGCATGTATATTAGCCGACGTGCGGCGCAAACACCGAGGCTGAATGTCTGAATGAAGCCGGTCAGAGGGCAGAAGTGCGCCATGTGTTTGAGACATGAGGCAGAAGACAACATGAGGCGACCGGGTCACTGGATGGACGACGGCAGAGCAGCGTGTTGGGTTGATACGCCAACTGATAGTTGGAAGGGGGTCATCCCTATGTTCCCCTCTTTGCATGAGACCGGGAACATAGGACCCTTTTTAAAAAAAGGGTCCTATGTTCCCCGCTTGGGGAACATAGGACCCTTTTTAAGAAAAAAGTCTTATGTTCCCCATTTTTCCCAAAAAGGGACCCATGTTCCCCTGTAGCAATACATACCGTGGAGCATAGGACCCTTTTTCTGAAAAAGGGTCCTAGGTTACGGTTAGGGTTAGGGCTAGCCCGTAGGTCTACATAGGCCTATTTGCCATGGAATTTTTCAGTAATGGTGGGAAAAGTAACAGACCGGGGAACATGGGACCCTTTTTTTTAAAGGGGTCCGATGTTCCCCGGTCTCATACAGAGAGGGGAACATAGACACGCTCCCATTGGAAGGACTCTTGTGCATCCTGTCAGAGGAGTTTGAGCTGGATGATGAAGCGATCAGTCTTTCTCTGATCTGTCGTTTGAAAATAGAGTGTGGGGTCTCTGTCGGAAGAAACTGTTAGAAAATTACAAAACGTCAAAAAGCACAATAACAACAAGAGTGCATTAAACTGGACTACAGTGACCAGATGTCCCCGTTTGTCCGGGACTGTTTCCAGCAGAGTCGCCAGAATAAAATGTTGGCATTTAACGTTTCTGCAAACCATGAATACGTTCACATTTGTGCAAACACAAACCATGTGGACGTTCATGGGACACCTGTCATATCACACTCTCGTTACTTATGTATGTGGAGCTGACTGTCATGTCGGGAGGTGGAGGGGATGGTTTGAAAATGTGTAAGCATCGTGATCTTTTTCTAACCCTAACCAAGTAGATTTTGAGCGTAAACCTAACCATTACCACTATAAGCAAAGTAGGTGGTGACAAATATCTGGAAAACATTTAATTCAATTTTTTAACCTTCACTTCCAAATGGTCTCAGTTTCACAACAAATAAACATATTTTAATATTTACTTGTTCTGAGCGCTTACATTGACATTTATTATGTTCTGGCCCACAAATTATAACCAATATAAGAACATAAACAATGTGTCTGACATGTTTAAAACTGATTCGCTGACATGGCCGATGTCCGTCACTGACCGCTCATCTCACTGACAGATACTTTGCATTTGTGTGAACATCAGCAGTGATGAACTCAGACACTGGTACCGATCGGACTCTGATTACATGCTGCATCGTTTCCTGTTAATCTCTATTAATATTTAAAGCAGGCAGGAGTCCATTTACACTAAAATGTACAATGCAGAGAGAATATCACAGGTTAAATACAGTGAATGGCTTCTGCTGACATTCAGTCATAAATAGAAGCATTTGAGCTCCTGGAAATATTAAAGGATTATGAATTTAAGGTTAGGGAAACTCTCGTCTCTGCACTGATCTCCACATCCTGAAGACGCAACACTACAACCTGCACCGACTGAATATCGGTGACAGACGTTATTCACGACCTGCAGAACGCCTCAATGACGGCCTCGGCTGAAGGTCTGAAATATGAAAGAGCCGACGGAAAATGAGAAGCGGGGAAACTGACAGAAAAAGAGGGAGGAGGGCAGAGAACAGGAGCTGTCTGCTGGAGATTAGGGCTCATGTCTAAGTGTAGGTCTGAGTGATGTGAAGTGATTTGGAGAATGTTGCGGCGTGTAAAGCTCTCATCTCCAGGACTTAAATTTATTCTCATCGGGTTCTCCCTCATTGAGCTCAGCATTACGGAGGAGTAATCTTTCCTTCTCACTATACTGTTGTCTCACTCCAGAGCCCAGGACTTTCCTCTCCTCTCTCCTCGCTGTATTTCCCTCCTTCATCCACCTTCTGTTGGATGTTTCTTCTTTTTGTTGTTGTTTTCTTGACGATCTTTTTTCTTTTACAGCCATTAAGACGAGGCGTTGATCACCACTCAGAGCCTCCCTGAGACACTGACTACAGTGGTACCTGACTGAAACGCTTATGATAATGATGTATAATGTGATTCACGCAGGGAATTGTAGATTTGTTTTCACAAGCTTCAGAGGTGTAAAGTTACCAGTTCTACAGTAAACAAGAGGCGGTTCTGTTGTGAGGAAGACCACAAACTGTCTTCACATCAGAGATTTAAAAAATGTTAATTGAACAGGACTTTTGCAAAAAAATATTTGTGGGTATCCAACAAAATTCAGGTCAGTGTGTCAAACGCTTCAGTAAGGGAGCTTTTTATGAAAGATTATAGCCACTGTGAAAAATTGATTCAAGTTCAGACTCTCACTGATGATCAATAACAGTCAGTCAGCAAACTCATAACTTGTTGATGAAGACAGTTAACACAGTTTATTCAGAAGACATTCAGTATGTGAAGTCTTCATTACTGTCTGCAAACCATATGTTCTGTCTGACAGTCTAATGAGCTCATAATAAACCAACAAGACATGAAATATAAACAGGATATGATTTAAATAAACAACAACAAGCATTCAGTGTAAAATACAGAATATTGAAAATCAATCGTACATGATATAATTCTCCTACGTTGGTACATGACACTAAATATACACTAAATAACCAGCTACATGTGTTTACATGGACACTGATGTTCCCTTAATAACAAGAATAAAAGACCCATCAGGATAAAATGTGTCACGTAACCACCTCAGTCTGAAGAGTCTGATCTGATCCGGCATGATCTGAACCAAATTTCAATAATTCAATCAATAGGAAAATATTAGCAACTAGTTAATACTTAATCCAGTCAGTTCTCTTAGGTTGGAATTACTATATTTTTCCTGCACAGGAGGAAACGTCAGATAACGTGAGGTAACGTAAGGAAACATGAGGTAACGTGAGGTAACGTGAGGTAACGTAAGGTAACGTAAGGAAACGTGAGGTAACGTAAGATAACGTAAGGAAACATGAGGTAACGTAAGGTAACGTGTGGTAACGTAAGATAACGCAAGGAAACGTAAGGGAATGTGAGGTAACGTAAGATAAAGTAAGGAAATGTGAGGTAACGTAAGGTAATGTAATGAAACGTGAGGTAACGTAAGGTAACTTGAGGTAACTTAAGATAACTTAAGGAAATGTGAGGTAACGTAAGATAAAGTAAGGAAATGTGAGGCAATGTAAGGTAACTTGAGGTAACGTAAGGAAACATGAGGTAACGTAAGGTAATGTGAGGTAACGTGAGGTAATGTGAGGTAACGTAAGGTAACTTGAGGTAACGTAAGGAAACATGAGGTAACGTAAGGTAATGTGAGGTAACGTGAGGTAACGTGAGGCGCCATTACTTCCAAGAGGGACGGAAACGTGGCGGTACCAAAGAATTACCACTCATAAACAACAAAGAGAACCTCGCCTGGTTACATTTGTTTTGTTATTGACATTTTTAAGAGTTAAAGATCCACTGAAACAGCAGAAACACAAAGATTGCTTCTCGGACATGATGATGGTCCATCTTTAAAAGTGTATTTAAAGGATGTAGTGAATAAATGATTTAACTAATTGACTTCACTCGATAAAGATGGAGAGAGAAAGCCTTTTCTTCTTCTTCTTCTTCCTCTGTATTTCCTGTAGATGAGACACTTCAAGCTTCGTGGCTCGTAAACACACATCTCATCTCATCTGATCCCTTCATTTACTGTCCATGTGAAGAGTTCAGCTGGAGTCTCTGATCAATATGAGTTCAGTCGTACTGAAGAAGGATCGTCCATGTGACCTCAGCTTCATGTGCTGCATCATTAGGCAGCAAGTGGAACATACAGAGACCTTAAAGGCTGCAGATGAAACACATGAATCACTGGAGCACAGAGAAGAGAAGGTCTGAGACGGGTTCACATCAGGACGCTCGCTATTACAAACGAACAGATCGAGTCGTCTTCATGATCTGCATCAGGTGTGGAACATATTCACCATCATCACCTGCAAACACTCTCTGTTCTGTGCATGTTTAAAATCAAACCACAGAGCCTTTCTCTTACTGGGTGTAATCTCTTTCATCCACTGACTCTCTGCTTTATCTCTCTCTTTCTCCCTGAGAGCCGGCTGCCTCCCCCACGACTCACCCTCCTCCCCCACCCTCCTCCCCACCTCCTCCTCATCCAGCTCTTTCTCCAAATCCTGCTACATCCCAGGCAGGTAAGTAGAGCTCTGCTGTGGGCTTAATGAGCTGAGGAAGGGGCCCTGCTGGAGAAGACCAGCGTGATCACTGCTACCTCTGTTCCCATTTAGGGCCAGGTTTCACTTCACAGGGCACAGAGAGGGGGGAGACGGGGGAGGAGAGAGAGAGAGAGAGAGGGGGGAGATAATAGAACAAAAGAAAACGGAGAGGGAGCGACTTTAACAATGGCAAAGTGATCCCATCCACCTGCTGCCTTGCTCATCTGTTTCTCTTTTCTCTTCATCACCCACAACTTCATCAAAATTCATCCCCATCTTTCCCTCCCCCCTCTCTCCCCCCTCCCTCCCCCTTCTCTCTCGCTCCACCACAATCACCGTGTCTCTGTTTTCTTATGTGGCTCCTCAGGATTGGACAAGCTTCATTACCTCCACTTTGATGTATTTCTTTCTCTTCCCCGCCTCCCCTCCCCTCGCCGTCCTCCGCCTGCTGCTCTCGCCTCTTCTTGTGAGAGCTGCGTTGTTGTTTTTCATGTTTTTTCTTGTTTTTTTTTTATCTCATCTGTTGTGTTTTTCGCTCTCGTCGCCGCGACGCGCCATCAGTCACCGTTACAATGCTTCACATTCATTCATTCACTCGCTCAGGTTCAATCACACTCCGGACACGTATAAAATATTATATGCCAGTCGAGGCTCACGTATAAAACCTTTCATGTTTCGCCTGAGAGAGGATGAACGAATATAGTTCAGCAGTTCATTGCGAAACAACAATATACTTTTTTTTCAGCACACAAGACGAGAAACACTCTTTAGAAATGAACAGAATCTCATACATGTTATTGACAAAAATGTGAGGTAACGTAAGGTAACGTAAGGAAACGTGAGGTAACATAAGATAATGTAAGATAACATAAGGAAACGTGAGATAACGTGAGGTAACGTGAGGTAACAAAAGGTAATGTGAGGTAACGTAAAGTAACGTAAGATAACGTGAGGTAACGTAAGGAAACGTGAGGTAACATAAGATAACGTAAGGTAATGTGAGGAAACGTAAGATAACGTAAGATAACGTAAGGTAACGTAAGGTAACGTGAGGAAACGTAAGTTAACGTAAGATAACATAAGGTAACGTAAGGTAACAACAACAATTGACAAACTGATGATTTCATCCCACGTCTCTTATTTTGGACCCGATCGTTCTGTGAGTCTTAATAAAAACGTAATCTGAACACAAATCACTCGACCTGACCATACGTGACCCGCTTCAGTGCTCGTTGTGATCCAATTACTGCTGCGGCTTTGAAATCTTTTTAAAAAATGAGACTTTCAAAAGGGTTTAAAGCACAAAAATGAAAAATCAAAAGCCTGCTGTGTCTCTGTCGCCGAGTGGAAACAGCTCAAATGATCCACTTGTTAAAAAAAGAATAAAAGTCCAGTGCTGAGAAAACTTTATATATGACTGACTGTTTGTCGCTGCAGGTGAACCGGATCAATCCAGAACCTGCAGACAACACTAAAAAAGTTCTTTTTTTTAAATTGCTGCCTTTGTGCTCGACGTCGTGCTGAATGACAGCAGACCATTTTATTATCAATACTCCAGCTGTGTTGGATGGATCAGCTCCTCACAGTTTACAGTAATGCAAGATAACGTGAGGAAATGTGAGGTAACGTAAGGTAAAATAAGATAACGTGAGGTAACGTAAGATAACGTGAGGAAATGTGAGGTAACGTAAGGTAAAATAAGATAACGTGAGGTAACGTAAGATAACGTAAGGAAATGTGAGGTAAGGTGGGGTAATGTGGGTTAACGTGAGGTAACTTAAGGTAACATGAGGTGATGTGCGGTAACGTAAGGCGCCATTACTTCCAAGAGGGACGGAAACGTGGCGGTACCAAAGAATTACCACTCATAAACAACAAAGAGAACCTCGCCTGGTTACATTTGTTTTGTTATTCACAACAACGTAAGGTAACATGATGTAACGGAAGGTAATGTGAGGTAACGTAAGGTAATGTGAGGTAACATGATGTAATGGAAGGTAATGTGAGGTAACGTAAGGTAACGTTGCTGAGTGAAACCAGCTCAAATGATCCACTTGTTAAAAAACAATAAAAGTCCAGTGCTGAGAAAACTTTATATATGACTGACTGTTTGTCGCTGCAGGTGAACCGGATCAATCCAGAACCTGCAGACTAAACTAAAAAAGTTCTTTTTAAATTGCTGCCTTTGTGCTCGACGTCGTGCTGAATGACAGCAGACGGTTTTATTATCAATATTCCAGCTGTGTTGGATGGATCGGCTGCTCACAGTTTACAGCCGTCACTTACAGGACGACACTCGTGAATGTAAGAAGACTAAAAGCTTCAAAACAAGAAGGAAGTCATTGTTTCTGAATATGACTCAACGTCAGTGGAGAGTCTGCAGGGGAATCCAGTAATTACGTGAGAGTCACTTAGCGGTAATTATTAGTTATGTCTGTCTGACATCTGCGCTCAGACTGCTTCTGTGTGAGAAGTAGGTCAAACTAAACTTCAGTGTGACTTTAGTGGACCAGCAGGAGGATCACGGACAGAAGAGCTGCTTCCACAAGAGCGTCGTTTCAGTCACCTTCATGTCTGAATTCTTGCTCCAACACTCGGATCCAAACGCACCCCTGGTTCTGGTTCTTGTCCTGGTTCTGGTCGGAGTAGAGGGGTAAGCTGAAGTGTTCGGACCTTCACACTGAAGATTATGAGAACTCGATGTATTATTTTTTTATAACAACCACGAAACACTTGCTTCTAATTTGCTGTTGCCTCGTGGCTAACTAGCTAGCTGGCTAACGTTACGTATATTGTGCATGACAGTCCCACATTGTGACGATATTCAATCGACTGACGTATCTATGATTGTGTTTATACCAGGATCACCATGGTAACACAAGAGACGTCACACAGCTGAGGACGACAGATTGAAAATGTCCCGTTGAGTCTGTTTACACCAAAGGCCTGGACATCGATGATGTCCGAGCGTCCTGGAGGTTAGTCCTGTTTCACAGGGGAGGATTTCAACCACCAACCCTGTAACTGTGCTCAGAAATAAGGGGTGAGGGTGAAAAATTGGATATAGGATTGAGTCGTAGTCTTACTGTCCAACACATTCGACTTGATGATCTAATCTTCATGAGTAAAAACTGGTCATCAAAAGTAGATTTGACAGATTTTACAGAATATGTTCATGTTTGTATTGGTCTTTACTGCTGTTTCATACGATACAGCAGAAAAAATAGAGCAGAAAAAAATAGTTTAAAAGTTATAGGAACACAGAAACACTACAATGTTTAGTAATTGTACAGGACGAGCTGACGATCAGACTCATCTGTACATCCATCAGCCTTCAGTCCAGGTCAGAGGACTCTTCTTCAACCTGTTATCTTTGTTCTGTGCAGGAAGTTTTCACAGCTCTTTATTCTGTTCAGTAACAAACACTCGCTCTTCATCAGGACATTGTTTTGTTGGTGACGGCAGGAAAACCCTGCAGAGCCATTTCAAGGTGCAACCTGTGTTTGTGTGATGATAAACGACAGGATGAAACCCTCTCAAACAGCAAAGAGTTGTTTTATTTTCATCCGTTTGACCGTTCTTGGTTCTCTTGATTTATCGACCGTGGCGTATTATTCCAGCATGTTCTGATCAAACAGTGGAGGTGAGGATGGATTTTGTTCACGCTGGTTTTTTGCATGAAAATTAAGCTGAAAGTTTGAAGCGCTTGTTAAAAAGCAGCCTGAATATTCAGACAGTCGGCCTCCTCTTCATCACCGGCCGAGCGGCTCCCACGAACCTGATTACAGAGGAAATAGACTTGAACTCTTCTGAAATAGATTTTCTTCAGGAATAAATTCAGATTCATGTCGGTCGTGTGGGAACATAGAATAACAGGTTGTCACTGGAACATGTTTTCAGTTCGGTCCTGATGAAGACGTTGGGTCCTGATGAAGACGTTGGGTCCTGATGAAGACGTTCGGTTCTGATGAAGACGCTGGGTCCTGATGAAGACGTTGGGTCCTGATGAAGACGTTCGGTTCTGATGAAGACGCTGGGTCCTGATGAAGACGTTGAGCCTGATGAAGACATTGAGTCCTGATGAAGACGTTGAGCCTGATGAAGACGTTCGGTCCTGATGAAGACGTTGAGCCTGATGAAGACGTTGGGTCCTGATGAAGACGTTGGGTCCTGATGAAGACGTTGGGTCCTGATGAAGACGTTGAGCCTGATGAAGACGTTGGGTCCTGATGAAGATGTTGAGTCCTGATGAAGACGTTGAGCCTGATGAAGACGTTCGGTCCTGATGAAGACGTTGAGCCTGATGAAGACGTTGGGTCCTGATGAAGACGTTGGGTCCTGATGAAGACGTTGGGTCCTGATGAAGACGTTGAGCCTGATGAAGACGTTGGGTCCTGATGAAGATGTTGAGTCCTGATGAAGACGTTGAGCCTGATGAAGACGTTCGGTCCTGATGAAGACGTTGAGCCTGATGAAGACGTTGGGTCCTGATGAAGACGTTGGGTCCTGATGAAGACGTTCGGTCCTGATGAAGACGTTGAGCCTGATGAAGACGTTGGGTCCTGATGAAGACGTTGGGTCCTGATGAAGACGTTGAGCCTGATGAAGACGTTGGGTCCTGATGAAGACGTTGAGCCTGATGAAGACGTTGGGTCCTGATGAAGACGTTGGGTCCTGATGAAGACGTTGGGTCCTGATGAAGACGTTGAGCCTGATGAAGACGTTGGGTCCTGATGAAGATGTTGGGTCCTGATGAAGACGTTGGGTCCTGATGAAGACGTTGAGCCTGATGAAGACGTTGGGTCCTGATGAAGACGTTTGGGCCTGATGAAGACGTTGGGTCCTGATGAAGACGTTGGGTCCTGATGAAGACGTTGGGTCCTGATGAAGACGTTGAGCCTGATGAAGACGTTGGGTCCTGATGAAGACGTTGGGTCCTGATGAAGACGCTTGGTCCTGATGAAGACGCTTGGTCCTGATGAAGACGTTGGGTCCTGATGCAGACGTTCGGTCCTGATGAAGACGCTCGGTCCTGATGAAGACATGGCTTGGGTCCTGATGAAGACGTTGGGTCCTGATGAAGACGTTGGGTCCTGATGCAGACGTTCGGTCCTGATGAAGACGTTCGGTCCTGATGAAGACGTTGGGTCCTGATGAAGACGTTCGGGCCTGATGAAGACGTTGGGTCCTGATGAAGACGTTGGGTCCTGATGAAGACGTTGGGTCCTGATGAAGACACTCTGTCCTGATGAAGACATCCGGTCCTGATGAAGATGACGGTCGTGTGGGAACATAGAATAACAGGTTGTCTTGTTTTCAGTGAGGGCTGATGCAGACGTTGGGTCCTGATGAAGACCTTCGGTCCTGATGAAGACACTCGGCCTGATGAAGACGCTCGGTCCTGATGAAGACGTTCGGTCCTGATGAAGACGTTCGGTCCTGATGAAGACGTTCGGACCTGATGAAGACGTTCGGTCCTGATGAAGACGTTGGGTCCTGATGAAGACGTTCGGTCCTGATGAAGGAAGACGTTCGGTCCTGATGAAGACGTTGGGTCCTGATGAAGATGTTCGGTCCTGATGAAGACGTTGGGTCCTGATGAAGATGTTCGGTCCTGATGAAGACGTTGGGTCCTGATGAAGACGTTCGGTCCTGATGAAGACGTTCGGTCCTGATGAAGATGTTGGGTCCTGATGAAGATGTTCGGTCCTGATGAAGACGTTCGGTCCAGATGAAGACATCCGGTCCTGATGCTTGTGCTCTGGGATGAAGGATGATTTGAGGTTGAGTTGCTTCTAACATCAGATCGATCAGACGGCGGAGCGACTCGCTCTGCACAGATTCATCTGCAGGTGAGACCCAGACAAGGTGTGTGATCTGACCCCTCTCACACATGTTCATACCTGTGTGTGTGTGTGTGTGTGTGTGTGTGTGTGCATGCAAACACCTGCTGTCCTACATTGCAGCAGGCCCGTGCATGTGTGTGTGCTGCGTGCACGGCTTGGCGCACACACTTTTAGCCGCCGTGCGTGTCCTCTTTGTGCGAGCGGAGCAGGACGGGGCGAGCCGGAGGATTTGGGGGTTTTGGACGACCTAATACAATGAAAAGCCACTTTGCCTTTTGTTTGCTCTGCATGACAGGGGACAAAGCTCGCCACAAGTGGGGCTTAACATTCCATTTGGCTGAAGGAGAGGAAGGCAGCTGGCACCGCGGAAAGGCCACACTGCGGATCTGTGGACACACCAGAAGGCCCGGATTGGGTTTCTGAGGCCGGGAGGAATGCATGGGAAACAGTCTGGGAGGAGGGGGGGAGGGGGGTTCTGGTGCTGTGAGGGGCCCGGCTGCTCTTAACCCCTTTGTGTTGACTCAGGAACATATGTTGGACAAATGCACAAATGCAATGTGCAGGGGCTGGACAAAATAATGTAAACACAGTGACATCAGGTAACAACAACCTGCAAACAGTGATGGGATGTAATAAAGTACATTCACTGCATTAATGACCTGAAACACAGTTTTGGGGTGTTTGTACTTTTACTCTGCTGGATTTATTTGAGCTACTTTGCAGCTCGCGTGCTGAATCAGAGCTGAAGTGGTGCATTGATTACTTCATTCATTTTAATCAACAATCAGATGAAAATATCCCACTGATTTTATAATCGTCTGGAAAATGCTGAATATCAGATCAGGCTGATAATCAGTCGAGTTTACAGGACGACGAGTCATGTTTTATCTTTACTTTTACTGAAGTGTGACTCGCTTACAAACAAATATTGGAGCATGTATCATTTAAAGTTGTGTCAGAGTTGTGGTACTTTTTCACACATCTGAGGTAGAAGCTCTATTCAAATATTCAGTGAAGCGGCAAAGCTTCAAAAAACCTTCTACTGTTTCACTGACTAGATATTTAGTTCACCTCAAACCCTCAGACTGCTCGTTCTCTCAAGTCCAGATAGTGAAGTCTGAAATAAGACGAGTCCACACAGAGAATTAAAAACATGTTGCGATGTAAAGTCAGTGAAGTGACCCTGACATACAGTTAATATGCAACTTAACCTTAATGTTGAGTGGAATATATTTCTAATCATCACGAGAAGAAAACTGTTGATGTCAAAAACATTTTCAGTGACGATTTATGTGACTTGTTTTCTTCTGAATCAGCTCGAAGCTCGTTAAACTTTACTCTGCTGCAGAAACAACAACACATTTCATACAGAAGACGTCCTGAAGCACCACATGTGATGTGTTTCAGTGTGTCACTGACTTTAACTGAAGAGCTTTTATTGCATTTGCAGACAAACACAACTCAGCAGCAGAAACGTTCTCGTCTTCGACACAAAGTCAGTTGTATATAAATGTAATTTCCAGGACGCGGTGCATCACTGTCATCGTTTGTAAGATCCTTTTCTCCTCACATTCACGTTTGACTGATGCTCCTGCAGCTTGAGCTCCTTTAATATTTGTTCGTCTCATGTGGCTTCGATGTGACACAGTGTGTGTGTGTGTGTGTGTGTGTGTGTGTGTGTGTGTGTGTGTGTGTGTGTATGTGTGTGTACGAGCGTCGCCTGCTGTGTCCCATCACAGCCACAGAGTCAGATTAATGGACCTTCAGTCTTTTGTGTTGAGGAATGTGCTCCCAGTTCTCACACGTAAACACACACACACACACACACACACGCACACACACAGTTACACACACGCACACACACAGTTACACACACGCACACACACAGTTACACACACGCACACACACAGTTACACACATGGACACACAGAGACATTTAGCACACACCTCTGTTGTCGAGCTCCTCCCACACTGGCAGCTCCAATCTAATTGGTCCATCCCCTCTCAGCGCCTTTAGGATGTATGTGACACACACACACACACACACACACACACAGTGTTGTGGCCAGGACAGACCACAGGTGGTGTTTCAGTTGACCCTCGAACATTTTATTGAAGAGCGAGTGAGATAATTGGTGGTGAAGTGTTGTATCGTTGGCAACTGGACTTTCCCGTCCCGTCCAAGAAGCTTCTTCACTTCACATGAAGGGAAACAAAACACGACAGACAAACTGAGAAGGAGAGAGTGCTTCCTGTCGACTTACTGGGGCCCAGGAAGGAGGGGAAGAAAACAAATTAGCGGAGAGAGAAGCAGAGGATAAAGAGGGACCCCATGTTGATTAGCTTCAACCAGCTTGAATACCAATGAATGAAGCATGGATTAGTATTGCACATGTAAATCTTCAGAAAGCCCTCTGGAAGCTTCTCGCTCCTCTTATCTGAGCTGCAGGAGGCTCAGCCTACAAGCAGTCTGCATGCTACACGCTAACACTCTGCACGCTACATGCTAACACTCTTCACGCTGCATGCTAACACTCTGCACGTTACATGCTGACACTCTGCGCTCTGCATTCTACATGCTAACACTCTGCACGCTACATGCTAACACTCTGCATGCTGCATGCTAAAAATCTGCATGCTACATGCTGACACTCTGCACGCTACATGCTAACACTCTGCATGCTACATGCTGACACTCTGCATGCTACATGCTGACACTCTGTACGCTACATGCTAACAGTCTGCACTCTACATGCTAACAGTCTGTACTCTACATGCTAACAGTCTGTCCTCCCTGTGCCTGGTCCGCGTGGACATGCGGACGCAGACGAGTGCTCAGTAAAGTGTCCTGTGTGCAGTCGAGTCGGAGAGGCTGGAGGGAGAGGAGAGGGAACAGAAGGTGTCTTTGTGATTAACTTTGTGCGACGTGAAGAATGAAACGAGTGCTGCGCTGGTCGCTCTCTCGTGCACACCGTCGGTGGGACGGGAGGGGATACCCCATATTGATCAGCTCAGTGCAACATGAATACAAATGGAGGATTAAAGGCTCAGCTCAGGGCCTGTGAATCTCTTCTCTCAGCGGCACTGTTATTAGTCTACATGCCAACATGGCTGCGCTGGATCAGGTATCAGGGGGCTGTTATTATAGAGTCCGCTTCACGTCTCCACTTATATACGTGCAGACGTTATTATGTCAGATTTAGTAGAACGTAGACTGATTTGTTTCATTTCTGGAGCCTGTTCTCACTTTCAGCATATCACATACGGCGTCTTGGTCAGTGACCGAGTGCTTCAGACGACTGGATGATGCTGGAGATGTGTGAAGGGTAAGAACAAACGGTAATCTTGTAAACAGCCTTATCTATAATGTCAGGCTGCTGTCTATGGATGTATATTAAAATCTCTCCCCGGGTCATTATTACTTCTATCTGATTTTCTGCACTGAGCTCTCACTTGCAAATAAGATCTCAAACTCAGTGTGGCTCCCTGATCTAATAATGTAGATTTAATGTAGTGAAACTATGATCTTTGAGTAGTTTTGGTTCCTGAAACTTTTTCACGACAGTCGAAAAGTCTTCATATGTGAAATAAATGTTATTTTGAGACAGACAGACAGACAGGCAGACAGAGAGACAGACAGGCAGTCAGGCAGACAGACAGTCAGACAGACAGTCAGACAGAATGAGCCACAGAGGGACAGAAACACAAACAGACGTCAGTGAGAAACAGACTGTAAAACAGGCAGTAAGCAGGCTGCAGGTGGAATTAGAGGCCAGTGATTGTGGAGCACTCAGCACTCTGCGACTACAATCCATCTATTATTCTGATTCATACGCTGATAGATTGTAGCAGAGCAACACCAGCTCCTCACATTTCCTGTTTGTGCTCACAGAGCACCGTCGTTTACTTCTTGATTTCACACACACACACACACACACACAAACACACACACACACACACACACGTGTGATCACAACATGCAAACCAGTCTCAAATATAACAGTTCAATTACACATCGAGTAATATAGTATTTGCTGTGTATGTGTGTCGGCGGATAGAAAACGTGCGTTTCACATCATTTAGAGAAGTTCAACATGTTCGTCTGTTTCCAGCCTTGAATCATCTGCTGTGAGTCGACGTGTTCGAACACCTCCTGCCTCCTGAGCTGAGCTCCGTCTGTGCACCATCACCTCTGTGTTTCAGGTGTGTGAGGCTTCAGTATCATGTTACCTGCCTCACCAACTATCAGAGATGGTGTCACTTAACCTTGAAGATGATGATCTCCTCATCATAACCAGCTCCTGATAAACACATGACTACAAGGCTGCCAAAAGTCCGTCCACAGTTCGAGTCCCTGGGAGATGTCCATTCCACAGTGTCTTCTGGAGGTTGGTTTGTTTTTTTTGCTTCTCAGCTTCAATTTGAACAACGACGACAATATGAACAAATGCTGTGTGAACGATTAAAATATTCAATAAGAAATCTGTGCAGACGTGCAGCAGCAGCATTGTTCTGTCTCAGCCACACATGCACACACATGCTATCTGACACACACACACACACACACACACACACCTCGTCAGCATCAGGACCGGAGCCTCGCTGGTGTTCAGCCACCACAGCCTGGATGCACCTGTTTCTATTGTGGCCCAGCTGCTGGCGTCTGTGCCGTCGCTGCTCAGACAAATGCATTCCTCACCACGCAGCCAGGAAAAAAAACTGTGGCAATTATACTAATACCCCGATATAAATAATCTGCGGTGGAACAAGAGAACACGGAACACAGATGTTCAGAGACGGAGCGATAGACGGAAACAAAAGGCTGCGGGAGGATGATCGACAGCCCGACAGATCAGGAGGGAAGAGGAGGCTGTTTTAAATAGAAACCTGACAGCATCTGTTCTGCTGCAGAAAACAACATGTTTATGAATTTATGATGAGTGACCTCACGTGGTCGAGAAGATATTCTGTCACGGTAACACAAAACATCTCCGTCACGTACCTAACCATGACCGTGATCTTTCCTTACACTGAACCAAATCTGCAAAATACAAGTGGCAGATCAGAAAAGGCTCATGAGAATTATTAAAAGAAGGAAGGTCGATGACAGACGACCTGTTTTGATGACTTTCAAAAGGAAGAAGGATGCCGGAGAAGCTTGATTACAACAGTTTGGGTGCAGATACTGTGGAGAAGAGAAGAAGTGCTGGTAGCTCGTGTCTCCTGGTTTCTGATGCACAAGTCTGGCAGCGACTACAAAAAACAAGCAGTATTAAAAAAATGATTTTTGGAGGATCTCTGAAAACAAAACAAACTTTTTATGTGATGTTTTTCAGTTAATTTTGGAGGAAGATGAAAAAGTTGTTGTTTTACTCTTTAGCTCAACTTCAGATCATCAAATATAACGATCCAAGATCCCTCACAGTCCGTTCAGAGTTATTTGAGACCTCCGAGATTAGCACCAACACAGCTGATGGATTTAGGGGGACAACAGACATACCATCGTTAAATTTAAGGTCATTTTGAGACGTCCAGGACTTATTGTCAAAGAGGGAAAGGCTGCTAGGATCACTGGGTTTCAAGGACATGACTCAGGATAATCTGGGCAACAGGCAGCTTCTACATGGAAAACAGAAGCGGACCAAGAACAGAACCAACAACTGGGCTGTTCGACAGTAAAAGTTGGAGAGGACGATCACCACCCTCGAGTTAAGCGATGTAGGCGGATACGTGGTCGACCGTATCGAAGGCAGCACTTTCTCCAGAGGGCTGAAATGGAGCAGCAGCTGGTGGTTGGTGACCTTTGTGCCATGAAATGCTCTAAAAACCAGACTGGGAAAAAAAAAGTCTAATGTCAGTGATCCTCAGTGCAAAATGTACAAATCCAGTCAGCCTCCAGCAGGACTGCTAACCAAGCAGCTCCAGTCCAAACGCAGTGCACGACCACAGTTATAACTCTGCTGAAGCTGTTTCAAGTCATCTACGTTCTGTGAACTGACGAGGTGAGAGAGATCAGAGAGGAGAGAGGGATGTTGACTCTGAATCGGCAGAGACAGAGTAATAAAGCCGGTGCAGAGTGCAGGAGGAGGATTTGGTTTGGCCGAGTAAAGCTGGAGAGGCTGAGCGTGAAATGTGTCTTGTTTGGTAACCGTCCACGCTTCACGCACCGAGGAACCGAGGAACCGCGGCGGGCGGCAACCTCCTCTACTGGAGTTCATCACGTGATCCGATCAGACACGGCGTGAGAATCACAGTTTAGATGTTAACACAAGATCTACAGTCGTAGAGTGAAACATGTGCAGCAGGATGTGATTCAGTGCTGCAGGTACACATCGAAAATGATGCTATAAAGACAATATCTTCTCTTATGACGAGTCAAAAGCTCTCTGGTTCTGCTCACCAGGGATACGTTGACATTTCTTTACGTGAAACTTTACGTCTCTTTAGCTACGAGTGTCGCCGCGTCCATCTCCTCCACCTCCCGACATGTGAGTCGGCTCGTACGTAAAGAGAACTTGATGTGACGCGAATCGTAGAAGTGTTAAAAGTTACACATCTGAATTATCTGTAGTTTTGCAGAAATGACTGGTGCCTGTGCGTCTCTAGCCGTTTTTATTCTGGGCAGTAAGCCGCCAATCTGCCGTCCTTTTGGCGGCTCGCTCTGTGGATTTAGACAGAAGACGGTAAATTGGTGGTCTGTTTTGTTCCACCAGTTTTGCCCCTCGGAGGGTAACGTTACACTTATTTGCGCCTCCATCGCTGTAAATCCGAGGCGGCAATGTGGTGGCAGATGCTGAGATGGGCGGAGGTGTGGATGACGTGCACTGCTGCGCACCCACAGCCGGGAGTTTTAAAACCAGGAAACAGCTGATCACAGCAGTCAGTTCGTCACTTCATCCACCAAGATGAGCAGCTGGAAAGCCGCTGAGATCCGGGAGATGCTAGCGTCTCCTCGCTCTCTGTAGCTGTCTTGGTTGTCCGCTTGTTGTTGTAGCGGCGAGCTAATAGCGGTCGCTACTTTCAGATTAAAAGCCCCCCGCTAAGAACCCAGTTCTAAACTCCGATGGGGTGCAATGTAAAGCTCTTATTTTGAAGAAAAACTGAGAAAAACTTCCCATAAGGAATGAATGAGACGGGGTCAAAAAAGTCGCAAAATCATGGACGTTTTTCAAACATCTCCTGCTCTGGCAGACTTTGACCTAGAGACACCATTCAAACTTTAAAATGTAGGCACAAGTCTTATCTATTTGAGTTGTATTTGAACTTTCTTTCTACGATGTTTAGTTTTTGAACGGTGACCCTTAATTGATCGTGAGTGATTTCTAAAAAATTCAGAAAAATTCAGGATTTTCAATGTGTGTGTATTGCGGAATGTTCGCGCAGCACCAACTGGCAGAGTGGGGGAGCCTGAAAAAAACTCTCCGAAAATGTTTCTTTAGATGACGATCCTAGCCACAGATTTCACACTACAATAGTGATATTTTCCAAGAACGTAGCCACACTTGTCTTCTGTCTGGCAACGTGTCCACTTTATCGGGAGGATGTACGGTTTTTGAATTATCTGCGTCTAACCGACACAAACTCCAGCAACTGCCCCATAAGCCCCAATGTTAAACGGGAAGAGGATTTTGGGAGAAAAGCAGAAACTGCCCTGCTTCTCTTCACGCCCAACTTCCTGCTTCACGTCACATCACATGTTGACGCCTACCAGAGGAGGAAAAGTGGAGGCTGTTTGGAAAAGGAGGAATATTACACCTCCCTTTTAGACAGACAAGGAGGCACATTGCAGCCTTTACCTTGCTGCACATGTGCCACCTTTTCTATCTAAAAGGGGCTGGTGTTTCAGAGTCCAGTGTATTAAATTAGGCCAAAGTGTAAAAATGTGAAAGACTTGATCCATTGTTATTTTATTATAACCTCTGAGAAGAAGTGACTGACATCACGGTGACTCACAGGCCTCGACTTTCTTCTGAGGGTCTTACTTAAAGTGTGCATGAAGAGAAAGCGTCAGCGTGACTCACAGTTCAGACCCACATCACAACCAGTGGATGTTTCACCGCCTCCGACTGCAGTCTGAAGGACGGAGGACTCGTTTAAAGACAGTCTGAAGAAGACTCGGGGAGAAGAGTGTTCCTCTGGTCCCTCACCATCTGCCCCTCCTCCTTCTGCCTCTCTCTTTTGCTCACTTGCTCGTTCCGTCGTCCCGTCTAGAGAGGAAGAGTCAACATTTTCCCTCGTCTGCGTGCCGGGTGACAGAAAGGCTGACACATCTACAGTATCTCGACACTCCCTGTCTCTGTTTTCCTGCGTGTCAGCAGATCTTCTGTTCCTCCGCCGCCTCCCTCTCCAGTAACTGCGTATAATCAAAGCCTGAGACACTGATTCCTACTTATCAGCCGCACATGGAGGACGTCTTCGTCTGATACGAGCGAGGAAGCAGAGGTTGTCGGGGGACGAGCTGCGCTTCTTCTTCTTCTTCTGTTTGTCACATTGCATTGAAGCTGCTTCATATACAAACACACCATCACTTCTGTAGAGGAACGGAGGGTTTGCTGTTTTGTTTTGAAAGATGCCGTTCTGTGTAAATATATTTGATATCTGCTGACTTACTTTCTTCTTACTCACGAGGCCTTTACTGTAATTCAGACAAACAAATGACGAGAAATAAGATTTTCACTGCAGCTGCTGTGACTTATCTGAGCAGAATAAACACAGGTGTGATTAAATACATTAAGAAATGTGAGGGGAGCAAGGCCAGTTTGTTTATATGGCACATTTTCAGAGAATATATAAAAGGGCTTCATAGATAACAAAGCCAACAGCACAAGAAAGACATTATAAAAACAATAACTGCAGCACAGAAACGCTCACAGAGCGACACGATGAAAGCAAACAGCTAAAGCACAGCGACAGAAAGCTCCAGATCTTTGTGCATCTTCTCATATGAAGCAGGTTCAATAAAAGTCTGTAGCTTCAAAATAAAGTCACACACAAGTGAATCCTACGAGCAGCTGGTTTCATGTTTTCATTGTGCTCCACCAGAGGAGAGGAGAGGTGAGGAGAGGTGAGGGGAGGAGAGGAGGAGAGGAGAGGAGGAGAGGAGAGGAGAGAGGAGAGGAGGTGAGGAGGACAGGAGGAGAGGAGAGGAGGTAAGGAGGAGAGGAGGTGAGGAGGAGAGGAGAGGAGAGGAGGTAAGGAGGAGAGGAGGTGAGGAGGAGAGGAGAGGAGACAGGAGGAGAGGAGAGGGGAAGAGAGAGGAGAGGAGGTGAGGTGAGGTGAGGAGAGGAGACAGGAGAGAGGAGAGGAGGTGAGGAGGAGGAGAGGAGGTGAGGAGAGGAGACAGGAGAGAGGAGAGGAGAGGAGGTGAGGAGAGAGAGGAGAGGAGGTGAGGAGGAGGAGAGGAGGTGAGGAGAGGAGGTGAGGAGGAGAGGTGAGGGGAGGTGAGGAGAGGAGGTGAGGACGAGAGGAGAGAGAGAGGAGAGGAGGTGAGGAGGAGAGGAGAGGGGAGGAGAGAGGAGAGGAGAGAGAGAGGAGAGGAGGAGAAGGGAGAGGAGGAGAGGGGAGGAGAGGAGGTGAGGAGAGGAGGAGAGGAGAGGAGGAGAGGAGAGAGGAGGAGAGGAGGAGGAAAGGTGAGGGGAGGAGAGGAGGTGAGGAGAGGTGAGGAGAGGAGACAGGAGAGAGGTGAGGGGTGAGGAGAGGAGGTGAGGAGGAGAGGAGAGAGGGGAGGTGAGGAGGAGAGGAGAGGAGACAGGGGAGAGGACAGGAGAGGAGAGAGGGGGAGAGGAGAGGAGAGGAGACAGGGGAGAGGACAGGAGAGGAGAGGAGGTGAGGAGGAGAGGAGGACAGGAGGAGAGGAGAGAAAGAGGAGAGGAGTCAGGAGAGAGGTGAGGAGAGGAGAGGAGAGGAGGTGAGGAGGAGAGGAGGACAGGACAGGAGAGGAGGTGAGGAGGAGAGGAGAGGAGGACAGGAGGAGAGGAGAGAAAGAGGAGAGGAGTCAGGAGAGAGGTGAGGAGAGGAGAGGAGAGGGGAGGAGAGAGGAGGAGAGGAGAGGAGACAGGGGAGAGGTCAAGGGAGGAGAGGTGAGGGGAGGATAGGAGGAGGAGGAGGAGAGGAGAGAGGAGGAGAGGAGACAGGAGAGAGGTGAGGGGAGGATAGGATAGGAGGAGGAGGAGAGGAGGTGAGGAGGAGAGGAGGAGGAGAGGAGGTGTGGAGAGAGAGGAGAGGAGGTGAGGAGGACAGGAGGAGAGAGAGGAGACAGGAGAGAGGAGAGGAGAGGGAGTAAATGCAAGAATGTGAGAATGAGGAGGAGGAGAGTGAAGATTTAGCAGAGAGTTATGAACGGTTTGTTTTGTTTTGAGGAGAGGAGGTCAGGATGGCCCGATAAACACACACACACACACACACACGATCTCCTCTCACATATGTTGTTTTCTTTTCTTGCTTGCATTCACACATCCTGGATCGTTTGGAGCTCGTCGTTCCCGCGTTGCGTCTCACGTGTGGCTGATCAGTCACACAGCGTGAGAACCACAACAGCCGTGAGCCTCCTGATTACGAGGCAGGAGGTCGTGTCAGCCATTAATCTGCAGCGTGGATGTGAAAGGACGGAAACGTTGCCAGGCTGAATGGAAACTGGAGACTGAACAGTGCAGTGAAAGTGATCTGAACGCTGACGTGTCATTAATCTATAGAAACGACACTGTGCCATCAGCGTTCACCTCATAATGATTAGTTAGAAGTTACGACACAGAACTCGTCTTCAGCCAGTTTGCGTTTCCTCCATCGCTGGGTAAATACGGCCGCTTCTGAAAGTTCAAACACAAATGACATTTCATGATATTAGCGTCCGCAGAGCTGCGCAGAAGGAAACAGAATGCAGCTAAATGCTAATCTGAAAATGTCAGATTTGCATCTAATGAAAGGAAGAAAATATTATTCCAGCTGCAGTCGGGTCATAATTCATCACTCAGAGTCGTCATCATCGTTAAATCTGTGGGCAGTTTGCTTCAATGATCATCAGCTACAGAGACACACAAATCTGTTTAACTTCTCAGATTAATGTGGATCGACTCTGCTGGAGGATGTGTCGGGGAGGAGAGGAGGAGAGGGGAGGAGGAGAGGAGAGAAGAGGAGGAGGAGAGACGAGGAGATATGAGGAGAGGAGGAGAGGAGACGAGGAGAGGAGACGAGGAGGAGAGGAGGAGAGGAGGAGGAGAGGAGAGAAGAGGAGAGGAGAGGAGAGGAGGAGGAGAGACGAGGAGAGATGAGGAGAGGAGGAGAGGAGAGGAGACGAGGAGGAGAGGAGGAGAGAAGAGGAGAGGAGAGACGAGGAGAGGAGAGGAGGAGAGAGAGAGGAGGAGAGGAGAGGAGGAGAGAGGAGAAGAAGAGGAGAAGAAGAGAGGAGAGACGAGGAGAGGAGACGAGGAGGAGAGGAGAGAGAGAGGTGAGGAGGAGAGGAGAGGAGAGGAGGAGGAGAGACGAGGAGAGATGAGGAGAGAGAGGAGAGGAGACGAGGAGGAGAGAGAGGAGGAGAGGAGAGGAGGAGAGAGGAGAAGAAGAGGAGAAGAGAGAGAGGAGAGACGAGGAGAGGAGACGAGGAGGAGAGGAGAGGAGAGGTGAGGAGGAGAGGAGAGAAGAGGAGAGGAGAGACGAGGAGAGGAGAGGAGGAGAGGAGAGAAGAAGAAAGACGAGAAGAGAGGAGGAGAGGAGAGAAGAAGAGGAGAGAAGAGGAGGAGAGGAGAGAAGAAGAGAGAAAGAGAAGAAGAGAGAAGAGGAGAGAAGAAGAGAGACGAGGAGAGGAGGAGAGATGAGGAGGAGAGGAGAGACGAGGAGAGAAGAGGAGGAGAGAGAAGAGACGAGGAGAAGAGGAGAGAAGAAGAGAGAAGAAGAGGAGGAGAGGAAGAGAAGATTAGAGGAGAGAAGAAGAGAGACGAGGAGAGGAGGAGAGATGAGGAGGAGAGGAGAGACGAGGAGAGAAGAGGAGGAGAGAGAAGAGACGAGGAGAAGAGGAGAGAAGAAGAGAGAAGAAGAGGAGGAGAGGAAGAGAAGATTAGAGGAGAGAAGAAGAGGAGAGAAGAGGAGAAGAAGAGAGAAGAGAAGACGAGGAGAGGAGAGATGAGGAGGAGAGGAGAGAAGAAGAGAGACGATGAAGAGAGAAGAAGAGGGGAGAGGAGAAGAGGAGAGGAGGAGAGGAGAAGAAGAAGAGAAGAGAAGCTCTGACATGTTTTTAATGAGGAAAAAGTGGATGTGAGAGAAGCTGAGTGAGACGGAGAGACAAGAAGAGAAGAGGAAATGAAATGAGAGAGAGGAGGTTATGAGAGAAGTGGGGTGGAGCAGGAGAAAAGAGTCTATTGACATTAATCCCGACATGAAAACCACAATGATCTGTAATTTCTGAGACGTTCGGTCATCATTCATGGGATCAGACGTCTTTTCTTAAACCTTAATAATAATATGTCACACTTTGGCGATACGCCTTTCAAATCAGCTGCAGACGAGAGAGGCAGAGGACAAAAAAGAGGAGAGAAGTGAGGTGGGGAGAGGAAATGAAAAGACAGGAGGGAGATGAGGTGGAGGATAGCAGCCAGCAGCAATATGACAGAGAAAACAATGGAAGTGCAGGCAATCGGAAAGTAAAGAGGAACGAAAGATACGAGCCGCCGCGGAGAACTGAATATAACTGTGAGTAAACAAGCAGAGTGACGTCAATCCGGACGGTCTGAACGTGAAGTCCAGGATTCATCTCACAGGACACGTCAGAAAATACTTTATGTTCATGTGACAGCAGGGGAGGTGAGGTGAAGGGAGGGGAGAGGAGAGGAGGTGAGGTGAAGGGAGGAGAGGAGAGGAGAGGTGAGGAGAGGGGAGGGGAGGTGGAGGTGAAGGGAGGAGAGGAGGAGGAGAGGAGGTGGAGGTGGAGGTGAGGGGAGGAGAGGAGGAGGAGAGAGGAGAGGAGGTGGAGGTGGAGGTGAGGGGAGGAGAGGAGAGGTGAGGGGAGGAGAGGAGAGGAGGTGAAGGGAGGAGAGGAGGAGGAGAGAGGAGAGGAGGTGGAGGTGGAGGTGAGGGGAGGAGAGGAGAGGTGAGGGGAGGAGAGGAGGAGGAGGTGAAGGGAGGTGAGGAGAGGAGGAGAGGTGAGGACAGGTGAGGAGAGGTGAAGGGAGGAGAGAGGAGAGGAGGTGAAGGGAGGAGAGGGGAGGAGGTGAAGGGAGGAGAGGAGAGGAGGAGAGGTGAGGACAGGTGAGGAGAGGTGAAGGGAGGAGAGGGGTGAGGAGTGGTGAGGTGAGGGGAGGAGAGAGGAGGGGAGAGAGGTGTGGAGAAAAGGGAGGGGAGGGGAGGTGAAAACGGAGGGGAGGGGAGGTGAAGGGAGGAGAGGAGAGGGGAGAGGAGTGAGGAGATGTGAGGAGAGGGGAGAGGAGTGAGGAGATGTGAGTAGAGGAGAGGGGAGGTGAAGGGAGGAGAGGAGGTGGAGGTGAAGGGAGGAGAGAGGAGGAGAGGAGAGGTGAGGAGAGGGGAGGAGGAAACAAGGAGAGGTGAAGGGAGGTGAGTAGAGAAGAAGGGAGGAGAGGTGAAGGGAGGAGAGGAGAGGAGAGGTGAAGGGAGGAGAGATGAGGAGAGGAGAGGAGGAAACAAGAGAGGAGAGGTGAGGGAGTAAATGCAAGAATGTGAGAATGAGGA
>CM077785.1:36357004-36367004 GCA_039737535.1 Lagodon rhomboides
TTTCTCCATGTTGCAACATTTCGTCTCTTTCGGTTAAATTTGAAATGTATTAACACTGCGCTGATGGTCTGCTTTAGTTATAATTAACCTAATATACAGGTTGTGATGGTGGAGGAAAGAGGAAACACTCCGCCCGCCAAGGCCGACTTCCTTCTTCCTTCCGACCACTCCGTCGGATCCGTTCGGCAGAAAAGTCACATTGAAACTCACCGCCCGGCTACACAGCAGCGTATACGTTCTGCGCCTGCGTGAGATGCAATAAGTCTCCTAAACATCGGGTGGCGCTAGTCTCGTGCCAGTCACCCAAAACATAAAAACAGGAAATGACAGAACGGAGTGCGGACCGTAGCCTATCAGAACAAAGCACACACAGTGTTAGCTCAGCATTACTTGCGTGATGTCGTATTACGGTGGTCTCTCTTCCACCAGGGCAGCCAGCTGCTCCTCAAAGTCCTCGGTCCACACAGCCATGGCTTCCAAACATACGCTGGTTTATCCCCAAAATAACGAACGGTGAAGTGTTGTTTGTAACTCTGTGCCGTCTCTGTTTATGTGGTTTGTTTACCATCGTCACTTCCGCCGCCCCTCCCACATGCCGCGCTGATTCGCTGGCACACCGCCAATCAGAATGGTCGCTGAACAGCTAGCTGACAACCAATCAGAGCATCCGACGGCGTCCAACCTCAGACGGCCGACTGAACATGTTCAGTCGGATCAGCTGAACACACCGAACAGAGCAGCTCCCGGACTCGTCTGACTCTCTACTAACGCTTCAGACGTCCGACGTCGGAGCCGGTGTGTGCCGACCTTTACACAAGCTCATGGAGAAAGTGCGAACTCCATACAGACATCGAACCCGAATCCACAACTCTGCTCAGTACCGGCTCTGAAAACAATGCTCCCTCCGTTAGATTCGGACGCATGCAACGATATCACCAGCTCAGAAATAGCGCCCAGTTTCACCCGGTGCTTGCAGAGCGTCTCATCCTGAGAAGTCCCTCTGGGTTCTGGCCCGACTCGCTCTCAGCTGCTGGTCCACAGGACGAGATGTTGTTCAGTCATGACGAGACAAACCGTCCTTTGTCCAACAGGAGGTTGTCCAGCTCATCTACACTCACAAACTAATACAAAGTTCATGAGATCATCGAGCTGGAAGATGTTTATGATGGAGGTTCTGTAAATCCAGGAGGTCAGTTAGTCTGTTAATAGACAGTGTGAAGGTAAATGTTCTGGTCATTAGTCGACTAAACTTCCCTCAATCAAACCATCAAACAGACCGAACACACCTTCAGTGTTTACTTCAGTTCCTCAGAAGTTACCTGTTGTGACTGATGCATGTTCAGGTTTTTAAGAATTTCAGAAGGAAAATTATCTTTTCTCCACTTTTCGAAAAACCAAAGTGCATAAAAAAACCCCATCTTTTTAATCTGAGTGTTAAATGTCATTCAAATCTTCAGCTCCCACTCTCGTCCACAGGAAAGTGTTTCACTGACGACGAGACGCGAGGACACAACAGCGTGATGACATTTACAACAGTTCTGTAAATGCAGGGAAGCTTTTTTAACTTCTGAATTTCCAGGAAAAATTAAAATTCACCCTGAAAGACATTTTCTCCACGTTTCACGTTCAGCTACACGTTCGATTACACGGCTGTCGGAACGCTTTTGTCTTAAACTCCTGGCTCGGAGTCGATTTAATTAAAATGGAGACGATTCATTCACATCTTGTTTTGTCTTCTCATTTCCTAAAAAACAGGACCCATCGTCCCCACAGAGCCGATCAGCAGGTTTCAGGGGACGTTTAAGTCTCTGTCAGATTTCTAATTCTGACACGAGCTTTTCATTTAACGTCCCTTTGAAAAGCGAGCGACACATTCCAAAAATACTTCTGGACTTTGTTCCCTTTGAGAGGACGATCCTGCCGTTTCCCCCCGATGACACTTTGATGTTGGCTGTGATGACGGGGGCGAACCTTTAATGAGATTTAGCCTGACTGGAGGCCGTGTCGAGGCCCTTTAAACATGGAGGAGAGTAATCTGAGACCGGCTGAAGCCTTGAAGTGGAAGATGAGAACCTGGAGGTCGCGAGTTCACACGGCACCGACCGCTGAAAGCTTCTCTGAGCGGGAATGAATCAAGATCAGAATAAATACCTGAATATTTAGATCGATGACGAGACGCAGTGAGGAAGTGTGTCACTGAGAAACTTTGCAAATATCACCCAACTCATCAGAACTAAAAAAACTGAACATGTTGATTGTCACTGAACAGCACACAGCGACAGACGTACCGGACCTTCAGAACACACTCGCAGTCCGGTTGGGTTCAGGAAAACTTTGTGGTTTGGATTTAAATAACGCGGTTACATAACAGACCTGGATTAAAATAACTCAGACGCTTGGTCCTGATGAAAACGCTGGGTCCTGATGAAGACGCTCGGTCCTGATGAAGACGTTGGGTCTTGATAAAGACGTTCGGTCCTGATGAAGATGTTCGGTCCTGTTGAAGACACTCGGTCCTGATGAAGACGTTGGGTCCTGATGAAGACGTTTGGTCCTGATGAAGACGTTTGGTCCTGTTGAAGACGTTCGGTCCTGATGAAGACACTCGGTCCTGATGAAGACGTTGGGTCCTGATGAAGACGTTTGGTCCTGATGAAGACGCTCGGTCCTGTTGAAGACATTCGGTCCTGATAAAGACGCTTGGTCCTGATGAAGACGTTCGGTCCTGATGAAGACGCTCGGTCCTGATGAAGACGCTCGGTCCTGATCAAGATGTTGGGTCCTGATGAAGACGTTCGGTCCTGATGAAGACGTTCGGTCCTGATGAAGACGTTCGGTCCTGATGAAGACGTTCGGTCCTGATGAAGAAGTTGGGTCCTGATGAAGACGCTCGGTCCTGATGAAGACGTTCGGTCCTGATGAAGACATTCGGTCCTGATGAAGACATTCAGTCCTCATGAAGACGTTGGGTCCTGATGAAGTTGTTCGGTCCTGTTGAAGACATTCGGGCCTGATGAAGACGTTTGGTCCTGATGAAGATGTTCGGTCCTGATGCAGACGTTCGATCCTGATGAAGACGTTGGGTCCTGATGAAGACGTTGGGTCCTGATGAAGACGTTCGGTCCTGATGAAGACGTTCGGTCCTGATGAAGACGTTCGGTCCTGATGAAGACGCTCGGTCCTGATGAAGATGTTCGGTCCTGATGAAGACGTTCGGTCCTGATGAAGACATTCAGTCCTCATGAAGACGTTGGGTCCTGATGAAGTCGTTCGGTCCTGTTGAAGACGTTCGGGCCTGATGAAGACATTTGGTCCTGATGAAGACGTTGGGTCCTGATGCAGACGTTCGGTCCTGATGAAGACGTTGGGTCCTGATGAAGACGTTGGGTCCTGATGAAGACGCTCGGTCCTGATGAAGACGCTCGGTCCTGATGAAGACGCTCGGTCCTGATGAAGACGTTCGGTCCTGATGAAGACGTTTGGTCCTGATGAAGACGCTCGGTCCTGATGAAGACGCTTGGTCCTGATGAAGACGTTCGGTCCTGATGAAGACGCTCGGTCCTGATGAAGACGTTCGGTCCTGATGAAGACGTTCGGTCCTGATGAAGACGTTCGGTCCTGATGAAGACGTTGGGTCCTGATGAAGACGTTGGGTCCTGATGAAGACGTTCGGTCCTGATGAAGACGTTTGGTCCTGATGAAGACGTTCGGTTTCACAGCGAACATGAACAGTCCCCTGATCAAAGCGCTTCTTTAACCCGACCGTCCGGACCTTCGACCTGCTTCTTCACCTCGACCCGACTGGAAGGTTCTGTTGGACACTGTAGCTGATAAGCAGGTGTTGCAGTATTAAACAGTAAAGTTCTGACATCACTGGACTGAAAGCAGCTCCAACAGCAGAAATCCTTTTTATAAACTCATCTTAGAAAGAAAAGAGTTTCAACATGTTTCTTAAATTAAGCGCTGAAGCAGTTTTTGTTTCTCACGACTGAAGTCCGCCAGCTGTTTTCACGAGCCGTCTAATGATTTCAGATCAGTTCTTGTGGAGCGTCCCACATTCGTCTCATCTAAACCCAAACTGTGAGGAGCTTTCCTCTCCGTCATGTGGGAGCGCTAAGGATTCAATGCACAGACCTTCATATATTCATTTATTTATATATTTATTTATTTATTTTTCTTTCTGCAGCTGTCCGTACGCGTCCGACTGTCCCTGAGCAGACCTGAGATCAGCGTGAGAACACTGAAGTCAGCAGGCAGCTCGACAGAAGGAGATTTAAATCTAAATTATTGGATTTAAATAAAATATCACAAAGTCTGCAGTTAGCAGATAATGAAATGCACTGAGCTCTTCTCACCACAGGAGGTTCTGGCACGATGAGGCTGAAGCTCGACTCGGAGACGTGTTGAACTGTTTCTGCCGCGGCCTTCTGGAGACCTTTCACACCTTCTGCCACCACTGTTTGACACTAATGAGGCTCCGACGGTCAGTTAGAGATGAAATATGAAAGAAGCAGAGGGACGATTCAGGACAGATGGGAGGATGGATGTGACCTCGCTCATCCCGACGTCTGATCTGAACCTTAAACGGGTCTTTTCTCTTATAAAGATGACTATTAACTGTGTTTATTGAGTAGTTACCAGATTAGACCAGTTTAATGACACAATACATCTTCTAAATAAAACCATTTAATGCTTCAGTATATTGTTTGTTTCCACAGAAAGGTCACATTACAAAGTCAACTCAAAGACAGGAATAGATGCAATTCACTGCGAGTGTCGCCGGTCTTGGCGGGTATTGGGTGGGAAGCGCCAGGCGGAGCGGGTCAGAACCGCCATGTTTCAGCTGTGAGGAGCTGTGCAGAGCCAAATCCTCTGGAGGAATAAACACCAGATGACTTCAGATTCTTTCATCTACTCTGGACAGTTTTCATATAGAAGTTATATCAGAGGATTATTTAACTGGTGATTCTTCTCAGTTTCCATAAATATGTCAGCTGTAAAAATGTTATAGCAGCAGGAACATGTGTTGAAACTCAACAGCTGTGTGCAACTCGTATCTCTGTTTGTCAGACGGTGACCTCTGGTTGGTTTGTGATTATGAGGCGAGCAAAGTAGGAAATCAGATGATGTCGTACGACAAAGAGCGACAGTACCAGCTCGCCTCGCCTCGACTCAGCTCGCCTTTTTTGCGTTCCCATTACTGAAATCTGGTACCTGGTACCTGCTAAAGTGGAGCTTTTTTAGTATCACCTCCGTATAAGTTCCAACCGAGCTGAGCTGATACTTCTGTGTGACGTAAGCTGGCAGCCGGCCACTGATTGGACAGAGAGCGACGCCACTTGACGACTCGTGACGAGCGCGACGTCCGAGCCTGACACCCGCTACCTTTAAAAACTAGCATCTGCGTTCAGTCAACATAGCGATTACATGGAAGGAACAACGTGCAGGAACACGGCGTGGACCGTGGCAGAGGTGGAGACGCTCCTGAGTGTTGTCGCTGAAGACGCATCCAGAACGAGCTTGATGGTGCGACAGGAAATGAAAAGGTGGACGTGTTTTGCGTCGCCCACAGCTAGCCCTGTTTATGTGTCGCGTGGATAAGTACGTCACTGATGACGACCCGCCCACGTCTGATGACGACCCGCCCACGTTGATGACGACCAGCCCGCGTTGATGACGAGCCGCCCACGTTGATGACGACCCGCCCACGTCTGATGACGACCCGCCCACGTCGATGACGACCCGCCAGCGTCGATGACGACCCGCCCACGTTGATGACGAGCCGCCCACGTTGATGACGACCCGCCCACGTCGATGACGACCCCGCCCACGTTGATGACGACCCGCCAACGTCTGATGACGACCCGCCCACGTTGATGACGACCCGCCAACGTTCATGACGACCCAGCCCACGCTCGATGACGACCCGCCCTCGTTGATGACGAGCCCGCCCACGTTCATGACGAGCCCGCCAACGTCTGATGACGACCCGCCCTCGTCCATGACGACCCGCCCACGTTGACGACGACCCAGCCACACGTCTGATGGCAACTCTCCCACGTTGCATGATGCACCCGTCCTCGTTCATGACGACCCTCCCACGTCGATGGACGACCCGCCAGCGTCCATGATCACCCGCCCTCGTCGATGACGACCCGCCAGCCGCTCATGACGACCCGGCCCGCGTCATGACGACCCAGCCCACGTTGAAGACGACCCGCCCACGTTCATGGCGACCCGCCCGCGTTCATGACGACTCTCCCACGTTCATGACGAGCCCGCCAAGCGTTCATGACGACCCGCCCTCGCTCATGACGACCCTCCCACGCTCATGACGACCCGCCCACCGTTCATGACGACTCTCCCACGTTGATGACGACCCAGCCCGCGCTGAAGACGACCCGCCCACTCTGATGACGACCCGCCCGCTGTTCATGACGCACCTTCCCGCGTTGCATGACGACCCTGCCAGCCGTCCATGATCGACCCGCCCACTGTCGAGACGACCCGCCCGCCGTCGATGACGACCCGCCCAGCGTCCATGACGAGCCCGCCAGCGTCTGATGGCGACCCTCCCATCGTTGCATGACCGACCCGCCAACGTTCATGACGACCCGCCCTCGTTGATGACGACCCTCCCACGTTCGATGACGACCCGCCCACGTTGCATGACGACCCTCCCACTGTCGATGACGACCCGGCCAACGTTCATGACGAGCCCGCCCTCGCTCGATGACGACCCTCCCACGCTCGATGACGACCCGCCCACGTCGATGACGACTCTCCCACGTCGATGACGACCCGCCCTCGCTCACTGACGACCCTCCCACGTTGATGACGACTCTCCCACGTCTGATGACGACCCGCCCACGTTGATGACGACTCTCCCACGTCTGATGACGACTCTCCCACCGTCGTGACACGACCCGCCCACGCTCGATGACGACTCTCCCACGTCGATGACGACCCGCCCACCGTCGATGACGACTCTCCCACGTTGATGACGACCCGCCAACGTCTGACTGACGACCCGCCAGACGTCGATGACGACCCGCCAATGTTGATGACGACCCGCCCACGTCCGATGACGACCCGCCCACGTCTGATGACGACCCGCCCACGTCGATGACGGCCCGCCCTCGTCGATGACGACCCGCCAATGTTGATGACGACCCGCCCACGTTGAAGACGACCCGCCCACGTTGAAGAGATACTAATTCTAGATGGAAACGTAACGCGTCTGAAACCAAACCAAGTAGGTACTGTCGGTGGAAAAACGGCAAAAGTGCACAAATGAGGAGGACATGCACAGGACGTCCATTCAGGAGACTGCTGTCCAAGTCGGAGGTGACTCTACGTTACTGACGTAGCTGACTTATTTAAACCCAAACTATGATCTTCTCCTGAACCTAACCGAGTTGCTTTTGTGCCCTGCAACCATTTCATAACTTTGTGTTTCTCTCCACATGAACAAAAACCTCGAACCCGTCCTGCTTTGACACGTTTCTGAAGAAATTATCTCACATTCTAGATCAAAGACTGAACACATGAACTCGTCTGATCGCTGCTTATTTCAGTCTCTTTCATAGAAAGATCTCTTTGAAACACGAGCCGACAGCCGGTGGAAGCAGCCTTTGATATGTATCTGCTCCCGTCCGTCACACGTGAATATGATATACTGTACATCTTAAACATCCCTGTTGCCAAAACAGCGACGGAGCCCACGAGTGAAAAAGTCAATCAGCGGTGTTTACTCTCGCCGTGATTGAGCCGAGCTTTTAGCCGCGAGCTAAAGATAGAAACTGTGCGTCTATGAATCAAAGCAGCTTTAAGAACAGAAGCTTTATTCCCTGTGATTATTTAAGTCCTGCCAGCTCGCCTCTTCACACATTTCCTTAAACTCGCTGGTTGTGCCCGGAAGTGTCTGGCAGCCGCCCAGACCACTGATCTCAGAGCGCCGGGGCACAAACACTGAAGCGCACAAACACAAAGCTCAGCACACATGCAGACCAACACGAGCATCCTCCAGTGGTCCAACACTCTCCTCCTACACATCAGAGCTGCACGGCCCGGTCCGACTGTATCTACGATCCAATACGTCCAGAACTGCTTGAAAAATGTGTCTGCAACTGCAGCCAGATTGATGGTTTGACATTAAAAGGAATGATGGCACTTTTGTTAATGTAGAGGAGGTAACTTCAGGCCTCAGCTGACACGATCACACCTTAACTTCTGCTGTGATTTATTGATCTGGAGTGATCGGCTCCTGTCAGAGCCACAGGCTCATACAAATGTGCTCGGCAATGAAATTTATATTCACATATATTGGCTCAGTCCCATTTTCCAATTTCTACCCTTAACCTTCGTTTTGAGAAACTCGTACGCACGAGGCAGTTTGTCAAACGGTAAGAAAGGGGGAGACCCTGGAGAGAATATTAATGACCGAGACAGAACTGACAGAAAGATGTCGGGCTTGTGCCGTATAAAATAATTTACTTCCTGTGGCCTCAGCTCAGATTTGAGTGGGCACGAGTTCTGACAACATGCTGTGTGCTTTGTCTCGTAGTGGCACTTCAAATTACTGCCTTTAATAATCACCACAGACAGATCTGGATATGAGTCATTCTGATTTCACCAGTGGGAAGAAAGACGTGATGACGGAGCAGGTGGCAGGTTAACGAGCTGCAGAGCGACCCGATCAAATCACTGATTGCTCAAACGTCATCAGTGGTTTTTATGCAAACAGACACATGATGGACATTTCCAACATGCCGTCTGTCATTCACAACTTCACGAATCGAGTCAGGAATCACAAAACATCACTGCGTCAGTACCGGGCCACGAGCGGTGCTTTAAGGCAGCGTTACACTTCTGCAACTGCGTAATGCGCTATCCAACTGCGTAACCACGGAGACCCCTCGAGCCCTCATAGTTCTCCGTCGTGGTGCCGGATACGCAATGCAATTTCCAATCGTAGCCCTTGCCGTCTCCGTTGTCGCTTGACGGAGTGACGGACACTTAAAAAATATTTCGTGCCGCCGGAGACGACGGAGAGGCTCTCCGACTACGTAGAGGGCTCTCCGACTACGTAGAGGGCTCTCCGCGAGCTACGTACAGCACTGTTACGCTGTAGTAAAAATTAGGCTTTATAGTCCAACATTACCGACCCGTGCTCTGACCAGAGGAGCGGTACCGAGAGCAGCAACGTCACTGCTGGACTTCTGTTCAGTTTCAGGCATCACGTGCCATCAAACACTGAAATACATCCAAATATGGGCCTGTCAAACACAAATGTTAGCTACAGCAACATGAGCACACTAGCAGCGGTTGTTTATAAAGAGAAGGACCACGAGACATTAAAACCACAGGGAGTTCTCCGGACCCTCAGTCTGAGATGTGCCTCTGAAAAACCTTGGTTCTGAGGCCCATGTAGCCCAAACCGTCAGAGTGGCTGTCCTGACAGGAAGTCAGACAGCAAAGCGACATCAGTGCGTCCGGTCAGTTTAAAGTGGAGACTCTTGCACAACAAAGTATATTAAATATTAGGACAGTAAATAAGTTGAAGTAGTAGAGACGTGTCCAGTGGATCAGTACATCTGGACGAGGATGCACAGAACAGAGCAGCAGGGCTCAGTCGGGGGGAAACATACAATCTGCACACAACTGTGTTGCATCCATACAGCTGTGTGTGAATGAGCAAACACACAATCGAGCAGACACACAACACACAAGATGAGGAGGATGAGAGACACGGTGCCGACAGTCCACAGCTCAAACACCTGTTTCTGTACAGTCGGGGGAGATGTAGAATATTTACATTCCAGTCAGGGCAGATATGTGGATGGAGACCAGGTTGCACATGTGGACACGAGGAATGTTAAACAGACGGGAGTGAACGTGTTGGGTCGGACCGCAGATGGACCTGGTACCTGGTACCCCGAGGGACATCCCCTCACTGTACACTCCCTGTTCTCCTGGAGGACCAGCTTCAGCTCCTCAG
>CM077785.1:36372004-36497004 GCA_039737535.1 Lagodon rhomboides
TTTAAAGTCTGGTGCTTCTCACACAGACATAAAGCCCAGAGTCCACACCGTGTTCTCTGAACAGGCTCAGGGCTCGTCGTCTTTATCTCGGCCTCGGTCATAATATTCACTGTATTTCTGTCTCCTGCGGATCATCATCATCACCCTCCTCTGATGTCACCGTGTCAGATAAAAACAAACACATCAGAGGATCAGAGAGGATCATACAGCAACATATTGTTGTCATAGAGACGCACAAACACATCACCTCAGCGCTCCTGAGTGAACAGAAACGCTCTGTGGACACAAAACCTTCCACGTCTGTATCAGGAAAAGAAGGACGTGACACAAATGTTGTGATTTGACACCGTGGGAATGAGACCTGATGACTCGCTGATGCTTCAAGAGGAAACTCATGAAATCTTCAGACCTGTTAAAGATTCACTGACGTCTTTAGAAAGTAAAAGAATCTGAAAAAACAACCAACACTGACACACAAACAGAAACCTCAGAGAACAAAAAGCCAAGTGAGTAAAAATGGAAACGGAAATTAAAACGGGCTGTAAAACAGCGTGAGATGAGTCTGAATCAGACGTTCAGCAGGAACTGACTCAGTTACCCTGTCACACACACACACACACACACACACACACACACAAACACACACACACACACACACACACACACACACACACACAGACACACACACACACACACACACACACACACAACACACACACACACACACACACACACACACACACACACACACACACACACACACAAACACACACACACACACACACACACACAGACACACACGCAGTGTCGCTGTAGTAGGAATCACTGCTGCTGTGGGAGTCAAAGCAACAATAAAAGTGAATTGATGCTCTCGAGCTTCTACTTCACACTTTCCTGCAGAGCATGAAGATCTGACGTAGCAGTGTGGGGAGAGGGGGAGGGGCTTATAGAGGTGGGGGAGGAGCTTAGGGAGGGACACCATGACTCACTGCTTTACACTAACTTACAGTAGCTCTTTAAGTGTGTGTGTGGTTTCAGCACCTGGAGGACAGGAGTGTGTGTGTGTGTGTGTGTTCACCTGAGATCTGTGCATACAGGTTGTTTACAGTGTGCACATCAAGCAAGTGTGTATTTTTTGGGTGTGTGTGTGTCGGAGGTGCAAAAGGGCATCGTGTGTGTGTGTGTGTGTGTGTGTGTGTGTGTGTGTGTGTGTGTGTGTGTGTGTGTGTGTGTGTGTGTGTGTGTGTGTGTTCAAAGCAAATGCCACATGAAAACTGAATTGTCGACATCTTAACTGATCAAAACGTTTCAGAGGGACAAAATTCAACCAGGAAAGTTAGAAATATATTAACTCCAACAACTATTACTGTCAAGAGTCTGCACACTCTCAACAGGAGTGTGTGTGTGTGTGTGTGTGTGTGTGTGTGTGTGTGTGTGTGCCTCACACTGCTGCAGTAATGAACCTGAACAGGAAACAGAAACAGATAAAAACAAACAGCAGAAGTGGATCCTGAGTGCAGCCGGAGCGTGAGAGGCTGCTCTGACCTTTCTCCGGCTCTCGTATTGATATCGGTCGTCCCACTTGTTTTTTAATCAAGTCTGTCACTGAGAGAGATTAGACGCTCTCCTTGATCCTCCCACAACAAACGATCCTCCAATCAATTCATTTCTTTGGTGTGAAATACATGGCGCCCTCCACACGGCTCCTTCACACACTCGACATCACTCACTGACTGATTACTGGAGTTTTCTACGTATACGGATCGTTCATGTTGCTGTAACTGTCGGAAACTGAAATCCTGACACTGATGTGTAGTTATTGATATCAGCTGTTTCTCTGCAGCTGCTTCCACCTAATGAAGAAGAAAACACCTCACAGTAACCAGAGCTGGAAGGTAACTCAGTACATTTACTGCAGTCATGTACTTGAGTACAATTTTTAGTTACTTTACTTGAGGATTTCCATTTTCTGCATCTTGGAGGCAAAACGTGTATTTCTACTCGGCTGTATTTACTGGAGAAAGTTATGCCGTTTTTCCACCGACAGTACCAGCTACGGGACAGGTCGTCATCAGCGTGGACAGGTCGTCATCAACCCGGGCAGGTCGTCTTCAGCGTGGGCGGGTCGTCATCAGCGTGGGTCGTCATCAGACGTGGGCGGGTCGTCATCGACGTGGGCAGGTCGTCTTCAGCGTGGGCGGGTCGTCTTCAGACGTCAGCGATGTCGTCTTCAGCACGGGCGAGGTCGTCATCAGACGTGGGTCGTCATCAGACGTCAGCGGGTCGTCTTCAGCGTGGGCAAGGTCATCTTCAGCGCGGGCGGTCGTCATGGCAGCGGGCGAGGTCGTCTTCAGCCGTGGGCAGGTCATCTTCAGCCGTCAGCGTGTCATCTTCAGCCGTCAGCGTGTCGTCTTCAGCCGTGGGCGAGGTCGTCTTCAGCGTCAGCGTGTCGTCTTCGACGCGGGCGGGTCGTCTTCGGCGTGGGCAGGGTCGTCTTCAGACGTCAGCAGTGTCGTCTTCAGCGTGCAGCGTGTCGTCTTCAGCCGCGGGCGGGTCGTCTTCGACGCGGGCGGGTCGTCATCGACGCGGGCGGGTCGTCATCAGCGCGGGCAGGTCGTCAGTCGGCGTCGGCAGGTCGTCTTCAGCGTGGGCGGGTCGTCTTCAGCGTGGGCAGGTCGTCTTCAGCGCGGGCGGGTCGTCATCGACGCGGGCGGCGGTCGTCATCGAGCGCGGGCGGGTCGTCATCGACGTGGGCGGGTCGTCTTCAGCGCGGGCGGGTCGTCATCAGACGTGGGCTGGTCGTCATCAGACGTGGGCAGGTCGTCATCGAGCGTGGGCGGGTCGTCATCAGCGGGCGGGTCGTCATCAGACGTGGGCGGGTCGTCATCAGACGTGGGTCGTCATCAGACGTGGGCGGGTCGTCATCAGACGTGGGCGGGTCGTCATCAGACGTGGGCGGGTCGTCATCAGTGACGTACTTATCCACGCGACACATAAACAGGGCTAGCTGTGGGCGACACAAAACACGTCCACCTTTTCATTTCCTGTCGCACCATCGAGCTCGTTCTGGATGCGTCTTCAGCGACAACACTCAGGAGCGTCTCCACCTCTGCCACGGTCCCACGCCGTGTTCCTGCGCGTTGTTCCTTCCATGTAATCGCTATGTTGACTGAACGCAGACGCTAGTTTTTAAAGGTCAGCGGGCGTCAGGCTCGGACGTCGCGCTCGTCACGAGTCGTCAAGTGGCGTCGCTCTCTGTCCAATCAGTGGCCGGCTGCCAGCTTACGTCACACAGAAGTATCAGCTCAGCTCGGTTGGAACTTATACGGAGGTGATACTAAAAAAGCTCCACTTTAGCAGGTACCAGGTACCAGATTTCAGTAATGGGAACGCAAAGAAGGCGAGCTGAGTCGAGGCGAGGCGAGCTGGTACTGTCGGTGGAAAAACGGCATTATTGTGTGATGCATCGGAGCCGCAGTAGAACATTTTCAACACATCGTCACACATAAACTAAACGTGGGTCGGCTGACCCTTAAAGTGACACATGTCATGTTCTCAGAACAACATGACGATGACACTGACTCACTGCTGACGTCTGGTTTCACACAGGTTACAGCGGTCTCGTGGATGAAAGTCCAGTTCTTGTTTGACCCGTCTGTCCACCCAACAAGCTCGCAGTACAGACTCTGTCGCTCGTTATACTTCTTCTACTGACAGCCACTAGAGATCACTGCCCAACAAACATTAATATCAGTTGGAACAAGCTGTATGTGGTCACTTTTTTGTTTTATCAGACATCAGATAAAAAACACCCACAGAATACAGACACACTTCAGTATTTAAGTACCTAACTATTAATATTAGATACGTTAGGACTTTTGCTCATGAACTATCACTCTGGATGATTTTCACGTTAACCAAAGTTATATCTGTAACAGGAACACTTCAGCCGGCATTCAGAACTGACCTGGGGTCTGTTCACTGTGTTGGAGGGTGTGTGAGTTGAAGGTGATGTTACAGGTAACGTGACAGTAAAAAGTAATCCGAGGTCATCAGGAGTAAAAGTAAAGATATTGTACTAATTACTGTGGTGAAAGTTACATATTCAGACATGTCGGAGAAAGATATCTGACGTGTGAGTCAACTTTGTGTGTGTTTGTTGTGTACTCCTGTATGTGTGTGTGTGTGACTGTTTCACACACACACACACACACACACACACACACACACACACACAGAGAGAAAGAGCTTATCCTTCTTTACAAAGGGTAACCAGCTGTGTTGACAGAAGATGCTGATTCTCCATTCTCTTTCCCCACATCCTTCTCTTTCTGTTTAGCCCCCACTGCCTCACACACACACATACACACACACACACACGCACACACACAGACACACACACACACACACACACACACACACACACACACGCTCACCCACAAACACATTCACCGAGACTTTCAGGCAATGAATCTTGTCAGTTTTAATAAATAGTTACATCTTTCAAGCTGCTGACGTCGCAGAGAGAGGGAGATCAGAGAGGGAGAGAGGGGAGAGAGGGGAGAGAGAGGGGAGAGAGGGGGTGAGAGGAGAGAGAGAGAGAGAGAGGAGAGAGAGAGAGGGGGAGAGAGGGAGAGAGGGGAGAGAGAGGAGAGAGAGAGAGGGGGGAGAGAGAGGGAGAGAGGGGGAGAGAGAGGGGGAGAGAGGGGAGAGAGGGGAGAGAGAGGGAGAGAGAGGGGGGAGAGGGTGAGGGTGGGTGAGAGAGGAGAGAGAGAGAGAGCATCTCTCCCTGCTGAACAATATCAAATCAAACCGAACATTGACTTATCTCTGCACTCTTTATGGACGAGAGGAAGACGTATGTGGAGGCTGCGGCGCCTCGTATGATAACACTGTGTGTGTGTGTGTGTGTGTGTGTGTGTGTGTGTGTGTGTGTGTGTGTGTGTGTGAACAGATTAAAAGTCAGTCTGAGAAGAAATGAGAATAAAAGGAAACTAAGAATCAGCAGATAATTTGGTGTATTAGTGTGAGGGACGTTACAGATCTGACACAGAGCGACGTGATGAATCATTTCATTGTGTTTGTCACATTTAGCTTTTTATCAGCGACGTCTCCGTCTTCACTCAGTGTTTATGCACATGGACGCATGTGGACGCTCGCTCAGTAACTGTGTTTGCACTGTTTAATTGACTTAATGACTCAGACGGATGGACGGAGGCTCGGCCGGCTTCATCACTGTTTATCACACTCTTCCAGGCAGTTGTTTTCACTTCCTGCAGATGTCCTGATGAGCCGCGTTCAGTCAGGACGTCACAGGAAAGTAAAAGGTAGTAAGTAAAAGTCAATTTGAATTTTAAAAACATGCAGCCACAGCTGACCAGTCCCAGTTGTTGTTGACCAGGCGTCAGCTACAGATCCGTTGGTACCTCGTTTCTCTTAACGTAAGAGTTTAAATGAAGTCGTCATGTCCGAGAGCTGCTCAGAGGCGAACGCTCGCTTTTAAGTGACAAAGAATCGGCTTCAGATTGAAGGTTAGAGAATAAATATGTCAACGAGGGTCCTCACGAGTATAGCAGAACAAACAGAGTGTGTGTGTGTGTGGTGTGTGTGTGAGAGAGTGTGTGTGTGTGTGTGTGTGTGTGTGTGTGTGTGTGTGTGTGTGTGTGTGTGTGTGTGTGTGTGTGCTTGACGTCAGCAGCCTCAGCTCCTGGCTGGCTGCGTTACCATGGCGACCGGTTGGCTGTGTTCTGCCCTGTGGCTGGGAGCACTTCTGGACTTCTTTCTGTCTGTCGGCGTGTCTCCATCTCTCTCTCTCTCTCTCTCTCTCTCTCTGTCACACACACACACACACACACACACACACACACACACACACACACACACACACACACACAAAAGAGCATCTCCTCTGCTGAGAGCAAAGCAGCTTGAGGAAATGAGATTTGTTCTGGAGGCTGAGATGGAGTGACGGAGAGAGGCAGGCTTTCTCTTCTCTCTCTCTTCTTTGTGTCCTTTCAGTCTTTCTCTTCTCTCTTTCAGTCAATCCCTCCCTCCCTCTCTCCCTCCCTCCTTCCCTCTCTCCCTCCCTCTCCCTCCCTCTCTCTCCCCTTTGAAGCTTTTGATGTTTAATTCTAATATATACAATACATATACATATGATGGACCGTGATCCTCATGTGACATACATGACATTTTTAAACATGCAGGGTGTCCTCATGTGGACGCTGGAAATGGGACAAACAAATATATATACTGTTTTTTATTAATGTTTATTGTCTTTTACATTAAAAACAATATGTATAAAACAATAGATATACGACTGTAATGTATATAAATCAGTCGACATATGATGCATCAACCAATTATACAATCACAAACAGATCGGCTTTGAGCTCAGTGCCTTGCTCAAGGGCAGCTCTTCCCTCTCAGTCATTCACTCATCTCACTGATCTGCCGTCAGTTTATTTTCAAATGATCAAATTAAGTTGAAAAAGATGCAAGAATTCTGGTTGAAAACATTCAATAATCAACTGAAACGATCAGCGGACAGAGATGAAATGTGACTTTTGACGTTACATCAGAGACATGCAGGCAGTCCTTTATCATCCCACTCTGATTTCCCAGTCTGGACCGCTAGCTGCACAGCTAACTGAGCAGCTAACTGAGCAGCGACAGTTAGCGTCAGTTAGCATCAGTTATCAGTTGCTCTGGTGATTTCTCTCATTTGATCTCATTTCACGTTATCATTGTTGTGTCGTTGCTCTCGTGGCTAAAACTTCTGTTTCTTAATGTAAAAATTCAAACTGTGTAACCTTCAGCTGTAAAACAATATGCCAACGAACGCTGCGACCCTCAGCACCGAGCAGACGCAGGAGGGAGAGGAACACTCCACCTGTCATGTCTGCAGCAGCGACCGTGCAGCAGAAAGGTTAATGGAACTGAGAGAAGGAGTTCAGGTCGCCAAAAAACACAACATGGACGAGGAGAAAGGATCGTACGTCAGGAGAGCCGAGAGGCCGACCTCGAGCGATACTCCCACATCAACGATGTAATCATCAGCGGCCTGAGGACCAGACACCTGTCCTCCACTGCCGCCGGGCGCCGGGTCGCGTCTTCTGCCGCTGAGCAACAGGTAGGTCAGCTTTTTGAACAGCGGAGGCATCTGTGATGACTCCCAGCAAGATACAGGAGCGACACCAGCAATGATAATCATCTGCTGCACCAACAGAAAGAAAGAAAGAAAGAAAGAAAGAAAGAAAGAAAGAAAGAAGAAGTGTGTGCTTCTCAGGCAGGGAAGGAAATTCACAGGGACCGACGTATACAAAGACGATTTAAACTATGTGTTTTTCAGCCTTATTGTTCATTTCTCACATATTATATAAATGTTAGTCTGTCGTTTCACATTTTCCTTCCATCTTTAAATCAGTGAATCTTGTCACATCTCTTTTTAAGAAGAAGAAGAAGGTTCCTCATGGTTCAACGAGACTGTACGCACAAGAACAATGATGACATCAGTCTTTTCTGCAGATACCTATCACCTGACCTCAGGTGAGTGACAGCAGAGCCACAGAGGGACGAGGTCGAGGAGGATGGATGGTCAACAGATGTCAGACTGCAGCTTGTTTCCTGTTTATGTTAAAGTTAAGGTCCTTCATCGTCATGGTTACAATGATAACCATGTGGTAAGTGAGGAAACAGTGGTCGCCATGTTTTTATCTCACCTGAGTCACGTTTGTGCCTAAACCAAACCGTAAACCATAAACCACTGTCCGACACACTGAATTACACATTTATTATCAAAATGTCATCTATAGGTTTAGCAGATGAGATTAAGCTTGGTTGCTAAAAGTTGCATGTTGGGCAATTTGAGTAATTAGCATAATGAGCTAATTAAGGGGAGACACTACAGGTGAATAGGGACATTTTTTTTAACTAATATATATCAGCATGAAACTTCTCCAGTTGATTACTTACATTAAGACAATTAATTTTTGTATTATGAGTTTTCTGAAATTGTATGTTTAAATATGCAAATTAGGCATTATCTAATTAAATATGCGCTAATTTGCATACATTTCCAGAACGTAAATCTAAACATTGGATGAAGCCAGGTTCAAAATTCTTGTTTCATTTTGTTGACATATTGTAGCCAAATATATCTGCACATAGTGACGACACATGATCAATAAACACCGACATGTGTCCTGCTGGAACATCGTACAAAGGGTTCATTTAGCTGTTTAATCTGGAGGAAAACGTCTGAATCAAACGGTCTCACAGGCTTCACCTCCACCTCCTCCTCCACCCTCCACACGAGATTTACACGTATGTGTTCGGTCAGTCCGATGAGCCTTTTCAGCCTGGTGGGAGCTGCTCCTATAAAAGCAGCAGGACTCCATTCACTCCGTCTTTTCTCCACCTCCAGTTGAAATCTAAGAGGCTGAAACAGCTCTGATTGATGAGAAGCGACCGTGTTTGCATGCAGACGAGTCCGACGTGTTTCACTCGATCACTTAACGCTCGGTAAGTTAATAAAACTGCCTCCCTAACAGGAACTGATAAAGACTTGTTTCATTTTAAAGCTCTCACATTTAGTTTTAATTAAAACATTTCAGAATATTCAGCACTGATTTGGATGTAATAAAGAGAAAAGTACAAAACACGATTGAATAAACAGCAGAAAGTTAATAAAGTGAATCCTCAGTTAAACTTATTTGAATTCTCTTCCTCTTTCTCGACTTCAACGAGCTCCCACTCAACTTGTCTTTCCAGTGTGTTAGTCTCTCTCCCTCGGCTGTTTTTTAACCGCTGCTCTGAATAAATAAATGCTAAATCAAGCCCCTCTCGATGTGGTAATTCACAGCACTGAGGGCCGGACTGAATTTTAAGGCGAGCTGAGGAGGCACACACACTTTCTCTCCCGGATCCAGCTCCAGGCACATAAACAGAGCAAACAGCTGCGAAAGAGCCAAACAACTAATGTGAAATTCACAACAATCGGACGACGACCGACGTAACAAACACACACACACGTACAATATGTAATATAGATAAATCACATGAGGGAAACACACAGCGACAGTCATGGGAAACAAATGTGGAACTGAACACCCACAATTAACAAACACACACTGCCTCCATACACAGGTATACAACTATCCTCATAACACACACACACACACACACACACACACACACACACACACACACACACACACACACACACACACGCTGCCCGTGACATCTTTGACACAATGTAACAAACAAATCAATGGGTGTTCCTGCAGACGGGAACATGAGAGAGATGTGTGAGCAGGCACGCAGGTAAGGACACAGGAAGCACACACACACACACACACACACACACACACACACACACACACACACACACTCATACGAACGCACACACACACTAAATATGTAGAGATCAGCAAAAACACCATATGAAATCTTTGACAACAATAACAAGCCTCCCTGAAAGATGCTGTTCTGGCAACTCAAGGCCTTTGAGGAGAGAGCGAGTGTGTGTGTGTGTGTGTGTGTGTGTGTGTGTGTGTGTGTGTGTGTGTGTGTGTGTGTGTGTATGTACTTTAAGTTGACCATTAAAAAAATGATGAAGACAAAGAAAATTGTCATTTACTTTGTTTTCTTCACGACAAACATGAAACATTCAAACACACACGGGGAGAAGTTTATCCCACCGTTTGTAATATTGTCGTCCAGGTTGTGCAGATTCTCTGAATCAGACGTACAAAGTGACACACAACGAGACAAAAACACAACAACGACGAGACAAAAACACAACGACAAAGAGACAAATGCAGAGAAGAAGAACCGGCGAGCAGGAGAGGCCTGCGGTGTATTTCTGCTGGTTATCCATCGGAGATGTTGTTTAACAAAACACAGCAGTCCAAAATCGATTAGCTGACATTTTCAAAGCTAACACACACACACACACACACACACACACACACACACACACACACACACACACACACACACACACACACACACACACAAACATCTATTTGTTTTTCGAGGCATTGCAGCAGGTCACCGTTGTGAGAAGAAATGGTCTGTGCTCTGATATTAGTGCAGCAGCTGAAGAGCTTTATTACACACACACACACACACACACACACACACACACACACACACACACACGGATATATGACCTGTAGTTACAGAGGAGGTTTCTCAGAGAAAAGCTGTTTACATGCTCTCCGACAGCAGTAAACAGCTCTGAGCTACGTTTTAATGAAGTTGATATTGTTCAAAGTGATGTCGCTTCTCTTAATAAGCTCGTTTACTGGGATTAATGTACAAACAGCCTGTGATGCTGCTGTAACATGCAGCTACATGGAGGGAAAAATAAAGTCCAGTCTAATGTAGGTGTGTTCAGTGTCCGACAGGTGTCAGTAAGAATCAATGAGATATTTGATTTGGTATTCAGATTTATATGAATCTCACACCTGTTGGAGGCGGCCTCACTACAGCTCAGTCAGCTTCACACACACACCTCCGGTACTTTAGTGCTCGACAGTCGTAGCTTAATAACACATTCACTCAGGGTTTGGCATCAGGCTGTCACCATCTTGGCTTTTGGAGCCAGAAGTGACCATATAGAGCTCAACAGTGAGGTTCCGGAAGTGAAAATGCCATTAATTTTCTGAATATATGAATTGATTATTGGCCATAACGTCGGAACCATCCACAGTAGACTCACCACGAGTTATGAGATTGTGAAACGATGGTATAAGATCCTGTAGAAGCCACATGTCCGTATGATATCAACTTTGTTTTAAGAAAAACATGTTTTATTCGCGATGTCATGGAAAAGTACTACAGTCCCTGACAAAAGTCTTGTCGCTTATCCAAGTTGTAGAAACAACAAATAATAACTTGACTTGTAGTTGATCAATTGGAATCAGAAATGGCTTATATGAAAGGCAAAGGCCTCTAGATTATGCTTATTATACAAAAATAAAGTCGTGTATCATTCATTGAGTTTTATCATTTAATTAGGACAGAAAGGTCCAATGTTGCTTGGACAAAAGTCTGTCGTGTCTTTAAACGAGTCAACCAATCACAGATTAGAGCTCCACCTGTGACAAATACTGTAATTAACACATTCCCAGGTGTGTATAAAAAGAACCCCAGCACACCAGACCTTCATGTGAAGTGCAACCTGACCTCTGACAACATGCCAAAGATTCAACCACAGACCAAAGTGCTGATCATCAAGAGCCTGAAGACCAAGTCTGCTGCTCAGGTGGCAGACATCTTTAATGTATCCAAACATCAAGTGGAGAGGATAAAAAAAAGATTTGAAGAAACTGGTGACATTCATGACAAGCCAAGGTCAGGCAGACCCCGCAAGACAACTGTTCGAGAAGACCGTTTGTTGCTTCGGCAGTCCAGGGCCAGCCCTTTTTCAACTGCAGCAGAGCTACATGGGAACTGGTCACCAGAAACCCCTGTATCTACAAGAACAGTTTGTCGAATTCTCTCACGCAGTGGTCTCCATGGCCGAATTACTGCTCAAAAACCAGCATTAAACAGAAGACAACAAAAGAATTGTGTTGCATTTGCCAAGGCCCACAGTTTGTGGAAAGGATGGACAGTGGAAAAGTGGCAGAAGGTTGATTTTTCTGATGAATCATCCATTGAACTGCATCCCAATCACCGCAAATACTGCAGAAGACCTGTTGGAACTCGCATGGACCCAAGATTCACCCAGAAAACAGTCAAGTTTGGTGGAGGAAAAATCATGGTTTGGGGTTACATCCAGTATGGGGGTGTGCGAGAGATCTGCAGAGTGGATGGCAACATCAACAGCCTGAAGTATCAAGAGATTCTTGCTACCAATTACATTCCAAACCACAAGAGAGGGCAAATTCTTCAACAGGATGGCGCTCCTTCTCATACTTCAGCCTCCACATCAAAGTTCCTGAAAGCGAAGAAGGTCAAGGTGCTCCAGGATTGGCCAGCCCAGTCACCAGACATGAACATTATTGAGCATGTCTGGGGTAAGATGAAGGAGGAGGCTTGGAAGTTGAAACCAAAGAATCTTGATGAACTCTGGGAGTCCTGCAAGACTGCTTTCTTTGCCATTCCAGATGACTTCATCCATAACTTATTTGAGTCATTGCCGAGACGTATGGATGCAGTCCTCCAAGCTCATGGGAGTCATACACGATATTAATTATTTTTCCCAAGGCACCATGACTTTATGTTCAGATGTTATTGTTGCATGTTTGTGTATTCAAAATAAAATATAATTTCTACCATACATTATTTTTGTATGCGACAAGACTTTTGTCCAAGCAAAATCTGACCTTTCTGTCCTAATTAAATGATAAAACTCAATGAATGATGCACAACTTTATTTTGGTATAATAAGCATAATCTAGAGGCCTTTGCCTTTCATATAAACCATTTCTGATTCCAATTGATCAACTACAAGTCAAGTTATTATTTGTTGTTTCTACAACTTGGATAAGCGACAAGACTTTTGTCAGGGACTGTACACAACCCACAATCCTACAGTGTAACAACGACGTCTGTGATTGGTGGAGCTCCATGATTTCACTTTCTGACCGGCTGTGTGGTTTTAGAGATGAGGAGGAGAGTGTTGGTAAACGTTTCCATGGTAACAGTGAGCTCCACCAGTCAGAGACATCGCTGTTATATTCGCAATGGTTTGTGGGATGAGTAGTTCCTTTACTCTTAAGATAATTATGTACACAGTCTTGTACTTTTGCTTTTCTTTCTGTTTTCAGAGATTTTTTTTGCGCTGAATTAAATGTTTTACGGTCACGATTCATTTCGTAGTTTATTGGCTTGGTTCCAGGCTTAAAACTCTTTATATAAGGATTTTATGAAGCGTCAATGGAGTGAATGAACGGGAAATTCACTTCTGGAACCGGAACCGTTAAAAAAGTGGGCAGTGATTGTTGAGCTCTATTTGGATGAGGGTGGAGCTGCAGAGGCTCTGAGTGAACGCCCAAAGCATACCCTGCTTTTTTGTGTGTATTGTTCTCGAAATGGAACCATTATTTACATAGTGTACAACACAATGTATTAATGAAGACTTGAAACTGGAGACAGAGGCCATAAAATCACCAGGAAACTGTTCACTGAGGTAACAAATCAAGTGAGAAGAAGCACATATCGGTGGAGTCGCCCCCTGCTGGTCATTAGTAAGACTGCAGGTTTGAGGCACTTCTGCGTCGGCTTCTCTTCCATGTGCAGTCAGCAGAGGATATAGATTCAAACCGTATCCTCTGCTGTAAAGACAGAAGTTTCTGTGGTTTGTTTGGGAAAATGAATTAAGTTACTATGGTGAACATGAAGGAGACCTACAGAAAGTCAAACTTCACGTCGAGTAAGGACAGAAGAAAGAAGTCAAACACAAAACAAAGAGCAAGAAGCTGTAAAGAGAAGCCGGAGCGAGGATCGGAGGAATTAGCCTTCTGTGCAGAGCTGCTATCATTGGCTCTCAATATGCAACTGATGGTTTATTGATCCGACCGGCACTAAGCTCTTTGTGGTCCAAAACACTGACAGAGGAGGAGAGAGAGAGAGAGAAGAGGATGAAGAGAGACTGATGATGGAAGAGAGAGACACGAGCGAGAGCCAAGAGAAAGAGATGGAGTGTGAATAAAGATGGAGGGAGACGAGATAAAAAGAGTGGAGGGATAGAGAGGGCAGAATGAAAGGTGGAGCAGAGGACAGAGGCAAGAGACGGAGGGGAGGATGGATGTCCAGGTGGAAAGGGGAGGAGTCAGAGAGGCGAGAGGATAACAGCGATCAGCACTTTGACCTGTGATGTGATCAGTGACATTTCAATCAGAGGACGAAGCGTTGGTGGAATGTATCTCCACATTTCCTCCGTCTTTTTGGGAAGGTGCAGTAAAAATGAAAGAAAGTGCCATAAAGTTAATGGAGAATGATACTGAAGGTTTATATGTCTCTGCGCTGCCCTCAGGACATTCTGTATCTCCAACACAAAGGCCACAACATACGACATTAAAGCTCTCCGTTAGAAACATTATGAGACGGTCTCTGACTCCGGGAAACTGTTTTCCTCCTGCCGACTCCTACACGTAAGAAAGTGTTGTAAGCAAAGAGCCAAACCGCTGAGGAGGCTTGTCTTTGTTATCAGTGGAGAATGGAGATAGATCATTATGATAACTGCTAACATCACATAGCTAACACGATAACATTACTGATCGGTCTGGACCAGATGATTAAACCTCAGCAGAGATGTTGCTCCAACACTTAACACCGGAGCTTCCTCTGGTCGCATTTCTCCCCACAGAGAAATACTCAAAACCTTGATATAGTTGCACTTTTTAGTTACAGTTTTTAGTTTTTAGTTACTGGTAGGTCAACCTGACTGCTTCAGGAAACCAGGGATATGTTGACGACACTGTGCTGATGGTCTGGTTGGGTTCAGCCACAACAAACACTTTACAAACCTGCTTCTGTCGTCACAAACATGGTTGGAAAATGGTCCAGGGGTTTCAGAGGAGAGACACTGGATCCTTCTGGTTCCCCTCCTGTAAACCCCAGAGTCTTGGTTTCATGCTGTAACTGTGAAATACAAACAGGATCAGCAGAATATCAGTACGGTTAAATTTACAGTAGTCCTCCTGGAAGCGATCGTGACAGATGATCGAAGGAAAAGCAACCAACGAACAACATATAGAACACATTTCTGGCCATTTTAAACATGTTTATGTTTTTTTTATGTGACATATAAAATCCTTGACTTAATGTCCCAGACTTGAGTTCAGTTTCCTTATAATATACCATGTAGGTATAACCTGACTCTCTCCAGATGCATTTCGTTCCGCCTAGCTCCGCTCACATCCATCTGGGATCGCTCCCGTTGGGAGGGATTTCAGCACCAGATTTTCAGGTCGAGCCAATCAGGAGCGCCGGGCGGGAGTTTCATAGATGTGACGTAGCGGAGAAGCGACTGTTTTGATTCAGACAACAATGGCGGCTCGCATCGAGGAAGCAAGCGTCAACACTGATGCTGCTGTTTCATCCGTGTTGTCCAATCTACACAATATTTTTTCGTTAAAAGAACGTCGCTCTCATCGACGTCACAGGTTGGTTTCGATGTGAGTGGTTGAAGTAGCACGTCAATAAAGATGACAGACAAGTGGTTTATCCAATCATATGCAAGGATTTTTGATAAGGCCCAGCCTTCTGAAACACATCTCCAATGGAGCGATCCCAGATGGATGAGTGGAGCGAGGCGGAACGAAATTCATCTGGCCAGAGTCAGGTTAGCGTAGGTATCCAGTAAATACAAAAAGTCTTCGCACAAAATATTATTTATCTTTAGTACGTTTCTTTCTACGATAGCAACAGTGGAACATGTAGCTCAGACGAGATGTTCCTTTATTGATTAGAGAAGAAACTGGTGTTTTGTATTCAGTGAAGTGGACTTTGAGATGATCACAGTGATCTTTCAACAGTCCTGACAGACGGAACCGAGCCGGGGAGGAAGAGAGTCCAGCCCGGTTTAAAGGCTGCTCCTGGTGACTGTAACAGGAAGTGGAAAAATAGGACTTGATAATCTACATGAAATCACAGATTGTTGTGGCCACATCGTTTCCACCACAGCGTGTTCAGAGGTGGACTCTGTGTTTACGTCACTGATGCTCACATTCAGTCAGATGGACAGCGTTCACTTGATTTCGAGCTTTTATTGTGAAGGAGTCGACCGTATTTCGACCGTTTCTGCATCGGACTTCAGGCAGGACAGACGATACGATGTGCGATTCCTGTCAGTCCTCGAGCAGCGATATCAGACGGACTGAAGTCAAGAGCACCTTCACTCTGAAGTGGAATTATTTAAGAGTGCTTCAATTTATTTTTTTTTTACGACTGAATTGTGTCCTGGCAGAGTTCAACTCGAAATACAGAACTGCAAATCAAACACTGATGACGACTGACGAACGCCAGGAAGTTATCACTGTGGATTTATGTGGATTGGAGCAGAGACTCGCTGCTGGCACATCGCGGAGAGGAGGAGGGCGACCGGAGCGGCGCCAAAGACACCGACAGGCACACTGGCACTGACGGCAAACACACACACACACACACACACACACACACACACACAGTATCTGGATTCTTGGCTGAGGCGATACAGTTTTTCCTGCACAGCTCCTGCTTGGCTCAGAGTGTTTCTGGGAGATTAACTTGTTCAGAGGGGATGGGCGCTTGGTTTCATGCAAATTACACACACACACACACACACACACACACACACACACACACACACACACTCTGGAAATATTGATCAGGACAGATGTTAGCGTGCTCCACAGATTTGATTTGTCAGCCCTGGTCGGGGAGCTGACACGAGGTCGTCAGGGTCGAACTCGATCTGTTTCAGCTGCTGTAACGACGCATCCAACTTTCCTCAGCTGCTCATATTCTCCCTTATTCCTTCCTTCCAACCTTAGACCTTTTCCTTTGTCTTCTTCTTCCACAGCATACTGACTCCTTTTTCTTCTTCTGTATCTTTTGAATGTGACAGCAGCTTCACTCCAAAACCTTCAGTTTACCTTCATCCCTTTCTACTGTCCTAAACTTTGAGTCCTTGAACGAGACTGAATCCTAAATTGCTCCCGGTGGGCAGACGGCCTCTCCACCATCTGTGTGTGTGTGAGCTGCTGATTGACAGTCAAATTGTAAAGCACTTTGTCCATTAATGGCAGCAGAGTGCAGTCCCTCGACCGTTCTCACACAGTATGAAATTAGCGAGGTCGTATCGTCTGTAACGCTCAGAGCGCTGCATTGTGCTCGCAGCTGTTTCCAGCTGTTTGCAACCCAAAACCTTTATACCAAGAGTTCGCTGAATCTGCACCGGCTTCACTGTTCTAAGATTTGCCCCGGGGTATCCAACAGGAAGATTCAAGTCATCACTGCTGTGGAATTGAGAGACGGAGCCAAAGTCTTCTTCTGCTGGCAGCCGTGAAGGTTTGGAGCTCAGCAGCAGACATAGCGACGTGGCTACGACAGTCTCAGTGAAACAGGCAGCCAATTAGACCATCCAGCTGTTTAAAGCTGCATCCAAACTGCAGAGGAATCAGACGCTATTCTAGAAGTTCACAGACACGTCGCCAATGGCGTCATGCGATGCGAGCCGGTCAGCAGCCCTGATGTGCTCTCAAAACAGACATCTGAGAGTTAAACTGACTGAAATCACTGCATCCTCCCTTAAAACCTCGACAGCGAGGGGGAAGCTGGCTCAGCTAAGGCGAAGACGTGTCGATCACTTACAGTGAAGCACGAAGAGGTCAGGATCCTCAGAAGATGAACAAAGAGGAACACTGAGGGGTTCTGACTGAGACTGTGACAGGTGTTAAACCCACACCACTGCTCACAACGCGGCCAGAACCGGCGCCTCTGGCAGCCCGAGCGCTCTGGGATGTGATCTCAGTCGTGGCTAACGATGATCAGTGTTGCTCTGCGTGAGAACCAGCCACATGATCCAGCTGTTCATTTAGGCTTTTTGGATAAATATTCCAACAAGCATTACGAGCAGATCACACGCCTGAAGCTGGTCAGATGAAACACGTCTCTGGAATCAGCATGTTTTCTGAGATGAGAATAAAAAGAGAAGAGCGAGATGGAAACATGTGTGATGTTACGCTGATGATGAGCCGGTTTACGCGCCAATTAGTGAATTGTGTGTCACACTTAAGATATCTATCTATCTATCTATCTATCTATCTATCTATCTATCTATCTATCTATCTATCTATCTATCATATTATTTCAATAATCAATGAGCACTAACATACTGAACTCAACATGAAACCACAGCTGTTTTATGGCTCAAAAGTTCAGCAGACTGTTAAACATGACCACAAATGAAACATGTAATTGGTGCATGATCATCACGTAACACTCGTCCACAGGACAGAAGCTACAGTTTTCATTTTTCATGCTTATTTTCCTGAGACTTTCGAACGCCGGCGTGTTGATGGATTTCAAAGCCGAGCAGAAGCGCGCTTCCTGTTTTCTGCCAGATTTAAGCAGGCACAGCTGTGCACCTCCTGCCCTCGTTCCCCCGCCGCACACCCAGAGCATTTAGCCCGAGAACGCTGCTGCTGAAGATAATCACACCTCATTTTTGGGTGATGGGGCATTTCAGGAAAAGCTTTTGAATTTGAATAGCATGATCAGGTCACTGGAGGAAGCCTGAACAAAGAGAGAATGAAGAGTGTTTTCAGTACAAAGACGATGAAGAAGACGATGCTGCTCTGCATCTTCTGATGAAACAAGAGGCTCATTTTGTGGAGCATCTGAAATCTGAAGTGTGATTCCAACAGGAAACACTGGAAACAATCACCTCTGTTGACACTGAGCGACACTTTGTGTGTTTACTTCTGATGTTCGACGTTCTTCTATTACATCCCGTCATGTTGGCTTTTGTCCTTCTGTTTTTTCCGGTTGTGTTTGTGTTCTCTCCGCTGCACTCGGGTCTCTCCTGCATCGGAGATCTTTATCTCAATGAGGTCACACAAACACTCGAAGTAGTTATTTTCTAGCAGAGCCTTAACGAGGCGGTCGATTACCTCCACCGCTCTGTGAACAAGTCAGGATTCCTGCTGGTTCACTGTTTACATTGTGTGAGTACTTCTGTCCGTGAAGTGAAGCCAGAGACAACAACACATTTTCATCCGGCCAAAAAACTGAATCTGAATGTTCACAGAGCTCCACACCACATCACACATAATTGGACACGACGTCCTCAGAGTTGTCGGTTTGTCTGCCTGCTGGCACTTTCCTGGAAATGTGCCCAGATTTCTGTCTATCAGCCTCCTCTTCCTTTTTTTTGAATATAAATGATGTGTGTCAAACCTTTTACGTGCTCTGTCGAGTGGATCTGTTGACAACAGGAACACCGGCTGCTGGTTGCAGATTTGAGAAGTCACCGAGTCTTCTGGCAGCGCTTTAATACAGCGGTTTGTGCTCGAAGGCGTCCCCGCGGTCTGACACTTCCACCGCCGCGTGGCGTAAAGAGACGGAAACATGTCACCCGATGACGTCTCACTTGTCAGCAGCTCAAAACCGCTCAATTATTCATCACAGCACAGTGAGGGCACGACAGGTTCCTTTAAGACACAATCCTTAAATAAGAATTAGCCTGACAGACGCACACGAGGCCAAAACAACACAAAGACAAGACGAATCAAAGCTCGAGCGAATCAAGGCTGAGTGCGACCCGACTCGAGTGCACCGTTTGAAAGGCCAAGTGCCCTGAATAATGTAAGAGCCTTTATCCTCTCTGCAGGCGAGCAGGCCGCTTCTTAACATTCCTAAAAGATGCTTTTCAATTAAGCCGACTCGGTGGTGGCAATGTGTATGCTAATGTGTGCATGTGTGTGAATGTGTGTGTGTGTGTGTGTGTGTGTGTCAGACAGAGTGACAATTACACTGCGAGCAGCAGAAACCTCAGAGTGAATAAAACGAAACCGTCTACATGAGACTGACCAACACTTTCTGATCAGCGTGCAGATAAAGAGGCTCTGCAGCTGCTGTGAGGACGACTTATTCTGTTTTTACCTCGTTTACAACGAACAGAATTTAAAGTTCTGGAGCTTTTTAACCCACGACGTCAGAAGAAATGTTGGCAAGTGTTTGTGCAGAACCACCAGTGAGTTAAATCTTACATTTCTCCTTAAAAATATCCAGTGGTGGCACATTTACAAATGTTGAAACGCCTAGTGGGGTACACTGAAAAAGTGAATCTAAGAATATGTATTTGTAACATAATGAAGCCTGTGATAATAACAATAAAAAACAAAGTTTGTCTCTTGACTTTAATATATCAAGTTGTGAATTAGTCTACATTTGTTCAAAACACAAGTCATTTGGATTTTTCTCTAACAAGCTGCATGTAAGTGGCTCAACACATTTTCTAACACACTATTTGCTTGTTGTATTTACTCTGCTCCAGCTACGCCCCGCCCGTGTGGTGCATTCTGGGTACTTCTGGGTATTATGCCTTATTATAACCTTTCCTCTAGTGCAACTCTCACACAGTTTGCTGAGTGTACTTATGGTTTCCAGGGAATTCACCCTCTTAATTTTGTTATTGTCATTTGTTTTCTAGCACCATGAGGCAGAAATGTCATGTAATGTTTATATTGGACAGATTGAGCAACATGTAGATCACATACTTGATTTAAGTGGCTCACCGTGACAAAAATATAATGTGTTTTATCTACTGAGAAAAAGTAAGGCGACTTTTGCATCATTTTATCATGTAGATCAAACAAGAGTTGTCTTTGTATGTACAACATTAATCTTGCAAGTCATGTTAACTCACTTTTGCTAGTAAATTCAACTTAACACAACCGAGTTGACTTGGTTTGTAAAAGTAATTTGACTTGACTTGCAAAATTAATGTTGTACAAACAAAGACGACTCTTGTTTGATCTACGGGATAAAATGATGCAAAAAGTTGCCTTACTTTCTTTAAGTAGATCAAGCCCTGTGTTTTTATCAGTGTAATAACGATTGGAGCAAAGAGCAAACATCGTATAAAACCAGGAGATCCGTGATGGAGGATGTGGATGTGTGGTGAGGGCTGGACTTGATTTGAAGAAGCAGTTTTTTGCAGCAAAACTATGATTTTTTCCAAAACCTGACCATGTTTGCTTTGCTCTGTCACTGAACACGACGACCTTTCCTCATAAACACACCACAAATCTTTACCGTTGTTTGGGTTAGCTTCGGCGGTGAGTGCACGCACCGTTTAGCGGCTAACAGTTCCCCGTCATAAAACACACACTCGCATAACCACAAAATAAAACAAGAGAGTAGTACGTCTGATCGTACGTGGTTTTATTTGTGTAAAACAGAAAGGTAACAACTGTTCAGATTTGGATGGGAACTTATGGTAGTAGACCGGCAGACGCTGTGTTGGTTCATGCTGCTGTGCTTTCGCTTCCGGGGAATGGGTGCTGCGTTGGGACAAACCGGACTACCACTAGAGTGACGCATTTTAAGCGAAGTTGTCTCGGAAAAGGGGAATTCAGGTGAGCTCATGTGGAAAAACCAGAGTGATCACCTGGTGCAGAGCATATGATAAAATCTGAAGATATGAACTGTAGGTTAATTTTCATGCATTTGCTGGAAATACTATTTTTTCATATTGTGTGAGTGCTGTTTTAATTTCACATGCTTAATTTATCTATGTATGTATTATATTGTATGACATGTGTTGTTTAGGGCCATGGGGGTTACAGGTTTAAAAACTGGCTGAGAAGGCCTGGTGGGGAGAGTTGAGGCTGAGACCTTCAAGGAGTCGGTGCAGAGCCTGTGAGAAGCTGAGTGCATGTGTTGTTTTTGTGCTTGTCATTTTGAATTATTATTTTTTCCCTTGTGGATCCATTTTGGACCATTTTCACCTTTTTGGTGGCCTTGTTTTGCGTGGCTAAAATAAAACACCTTTGCACTAAAGTGTTATTGTGGTTAGACCATCAGTATTGGACCTTAAAGTGTTTTACCTCTGACAGTATTGATTCTGACAGAAGCAGTTCTTTGCAGCAAAACTATGATTTTTTACAAAACCTGACCATGTTTTCTTTGCTTTTCTAGTCGTTGCATATTTATTATCGCTAATATTGACCAGGGAATGAGAGCATGTTGTTTCCACAGGAAGGAGAGGAGCAGCAGGTCGATTACACGTTTTAGCTCGATATCATTTTGTCTGATTAATAAATATTCAGGGGTTTGTTGAGTGAGTCCCACAGGACACACCCATGTGTTGCTCTTCCTGATGCTCCTGCATGTTTAACTGGATGCATTTTCATTTAGTAAAACATGATTGCCCCCTCACAGTCTCTCACAGCCCCGAGTCAGAACATCCTGGTGCCATCGGGCCGTAACCTGTTTGCTTCACTTACATGAACTCAGCAGCGTCTCCTGTATTTTGAACTCTGGTCCAAATGAAGCAGAGATCACTGGAAGTTCAGCTCAGGTTCATCTGGAGCAGAAACAAAGAAGAAAGTTCCTACTCTGGATCTTTGAGTGTTGTTCCCAGCATGCAGCTTGTTCGAACTGACCTGCAAACCCAAAGAGTCGTGATTAGACGAGATGGAAACACGGACACACTGATGAGGTTTCTCTTGATGACCAACTCTGAAAGCTCACGTTGAGTTACGAGGGTTCAAAGCTGCTTCACATTCGTGTCAGGTTTCCACAGCACCTTGCTCAGGGGCACCTCAGAAGTAAACAGTCAGTACGTTTACATGCAGCAAGAAATTCTAAATTCTTATCGTATCAGATAATGACATGCATGAGACCGGATCGCTGGTCTGAGTATACATGCCGTTCAGAGAGCATGTCTGACTCCGTACGCTATGTGGCGCTGTAGCCCTCTCAACAAAGAGCCACTTCCTGTTGACCTCTACTTTTTAAAGGTCGGCATTCCTAGTTTTGCGCTCATCCAGAACTTTTAAAATGTTCAGCTCCTGCACTTGGCTGAGCATGAACCTGGTCTCCTCGTCCGTCCAGAAGAATGCAAAAATACGATACGATACAAAACAATACGATACGATACGATACGATACGATAGCCGAGCCTCCATCGCGTTAATATGCCGACAATGAACGAATTATCTAGGTGTTCTTATCCGATTTTGAGATGTCCGTTGTGGTCCGAAGTAGGTCCGAAGTAGGTCGGACTAAGGTGTTTACATGCATTTTAAAAGTCCGAACTAGGTCTGATACGATAAGAATTTCTAATTTCTTGCTGCATGTAAACGTACTGAGTGAAAGAGTCCAAAGGAACAGCTCCTTCATGCTCCGTGCCAAGATTTCTCCAGCCAGGCTGAATTAGGACGAATACTGCAGAGCATCCATCACCAGACTTCAACCAAACTCATTTCAGACACCACTTTTCTAATGTGAACGACCTGCTGGTCACAGCGAGACACCGGGGCCGGAGTCGGACCATCGCCTCTCATCCTGCCCACAAACCAGGACTGTAATCTCCCAGATGTTAACAAAGTGAACTCAACAAAGCTGTGATGTGCAGCCTTGATTTAAAAAAAAAAAGCAAAGGAACAAAGAAAGCAAAGTGAATGAAGCAGCTGCGGCACATTATCACGTCAGCGGAGCCTTTCACTCCATCACCATTGTGTCTCCGAGCGCACAGGAAGTGTCGGCGCCATCGGGCAGGTGTTCGCTGGAAACGGACAACAGGGCTCCTCCAAAAAAAAAAACGCTTCTCGTCAACTATTGTTCTCAGTCTGTGCCCGAGGTACATCAAACTGTGGGTAACCATGGCAACGCTAACTCTGCTGGATGCTGATGGTAATAACTCTCACTTCAGTGGGTTTAACCGATGATGAATTAACTCTGGAGAGAAATTAAGACAATAAATGGATCGTGACTCAAACACAGCGGGATTCATGTCACGCGTGTGTTTTATTTTATACACGAGCGACCAATCAGCTGGTTCTCTGAGAGGCCTCGTTAAAGAGGTTCGGATCAGGTGACTCCTCCTGTCAGAAGGAGTCAGGTTCAGTCTTATCGCAGACGTACAGTTCTTCTGTATGATCTGTCGGGTCCGACTTCATTCTGAGGAGGTTCTGAATAAAATACATCGAAACATGAAAACATGAAAGGGACGTTTTGTTCCTCCTCGACCTACATCTCACAGCCTCATTCACAGAGGAATGAAGCTCCTGATCTACATGTGTGTGTGTGTGTGTGTGTGTGTGTGTGTGTGTGTGTGTGTGTGTGTGTATAAGTGTGTGTATAAGTGTGTGTTTCATGCATAATGTTCATGCTTTTGTTAAGCTTTGCCAAATGTTGCTCTCTGTTCGCTTGCTTGGGCTCAGCCTCTCTTAGCCTCTGTGTGTGTGTGTGTGTGTGTGTGTGTGTGTGTGTGTGTGTGTGTGTGTGTGTGTGTGTGTGTGTGTGTCCGTCCATAAATCCACTGGTTCCTCTGGAGGGAGGCCAGCCGGGCTTCTGCTCAGAACATTATCCGTCCCTGTGCTGCCGTGGAGCTGGCTAACACATGTGATCACACACACAAACACAAACACAAACACACACTGAGTCAGTGACAAACAAGCATATTCACACACACACACACACACACACACACACACACACGAAGGAATACTGAGTGTCGGTGTTTCTCTTTATGTTCAGTGTTTCTCTCGTCACCGTGCTGATGGATTAAAATACTGTGTGTAGTCACCTGAACACGGCTGGAAACTGTCCAGAGGTTTCCTTACAAATATCCAGTGGTGTCACGTATACGAATGTAGAAAGCGGCGGTGCAGGCGTACGAGGGGGTGATGATGACGGGTGATGATGCTGCCCTGCTGTTTAAAGGCTGCATCATTAACTTGAGCAGAGTGAAACTTGTTGTGCAGATAAAACTCTCTTCTCTGAGTGGTTGGATCCTGTAGCAGCTCAGCTAGCATGAAAAGCTGCTTAGCTGCTATCGCTCTCCGTCGTCTCCGCTCCAGGAGCACGAGCCGCCCCGGTGGCCTGTGGAGGTTTTGTCATCATCACTGAACAGATAACCTGCTGACAGACTCCCTCAGGTGGAGCTGCTGCCTCCAGGTCAGCTACACACTCTCACTTCTGAAGGACTGAACTGAACCAATACCTGTGTTTCTGTGCACTGTGTGAATCCAGCTGCTACGAGGAAGACCGTAAATAAAAAGGTTGGGTCGCCACCTTCAGTGTTGTGTGTGTTCACATGTGCACCTGTGTCTGGTTATCTACGTCTCCTCGTGCCACACAGAGCACATAGAAGGTGGACTCAAGAGGAGGAGGTGGAGGTAAGAAGAAGCAAACTGAGCAGACACACGAGACAAAGTCCACGTTTATACATAGCAGGGTATTTAGAGAAACGAATATTTCCCCCCCTCCGTTTTCAAAAATAACATCGTGCACACAACATCGTTTACAAAAAAGTTGTCATTTCCATCAACCCGCATAAATACGCCGTCGAGCGCCATTCTAACTCTGCCAAACCTCTGGGCGGCAGTGTAGGGAGAAGGATGAAGCCATGCAAGCCAATCAGAATCCTCAGAATCAACAACAACGAATAACACGAGCGACTTCCTGTTCCTTTCAAAACAAAGCTCACATGACGTTAAGCATTTTCTGGCGCATAGCCTAATGAGCGTGAGAAGCTAAAACCCCGTTTCTCCCAGCTGACACGACAACACATAACCGGAGTTTTTAGAAATAATCGTTTTCTGTGATAAAAACGGGGTTTTCGTGTAAATGAGAGGCCAAACCACCTGGAAATATCTGCGTTTTCCCTTCGTGTAAACGGGGCTAAAGACTGAACTGAAGACTGGACTGATGAGGTTATGAGGTGCAGGTGGAGAAGCTCAGGTGAGGAAACAGGAGAGCAGGAAAGGAGCTGATTGGGGGAATCAGTGAGAACAGGGCGGGGCTAACGAGGCTGACGAGAGGCAGGTGTGGAGGTGCAGGAGGGAAACGCTCAAACTGCAGAGAGAACACAGAAACCCAGAAAACACAATAGACCCGGACAGATGTCAGAACCAGAACACTTCGCTCCAGGTGGTTCTGTGTGTGTGTGTGTGTGTGTGTGTGTGTGTTTAGCTGCTCTTCCTCCCTCAGTGTCTCAGCAGGTTCATCGTTCTCAGGCTTTAATCTCTGTTTCCTCTCCTCTTCACACTCGGCTGATGGATCCAGGAAACCTCCTCGTCTTCCTCTCCGAGCAGCTTCACATTCACACCTGGGAGCCTCCTGGTGCTGCTGGTGGTCCAGTGAGCAGAGAGGAGAACACCTCACCGTGCCGAACCTTCGCTGCTCACACTGAACTCAGGTACATGCAAAGAAAAGCTCCACATTTGTGTTTGACGAACAGGTAAAGTCCTGTCGAGTTCTCCTGCTGCACGAGGTTCAGCTAAACATCATGTGTTAAACACTTTACCTCCTTTTTTACAAGTTTAAGTAGAAGATATAAAACTTTCTGTGCATCTGAAATACTTCTTTCTCTCTCTGAGCTGCTTAATCAGCGTGTTGATGTGCCTCACCTGTCAGGTGTCACTAACAGGGATTTTAACAGTCATGTGCCCAAAACTGAAGAGAAATGAACCTCTCGGGTTCACAGAAAAAGTCTTACGGTGAGAAATGGGACTGAAAACAGAAGCATTTATATTTTCTTTGCATCCTGTGTGTCACATACTGTGTTTACTGTGTATCTGCTCATTAATCAAACCTGTATCTGATGCATCATTTCGATATAAAACATGAGAGTTAACACAGTTTTGTCTCAAAGACTTTTCCAGTGTAACATTTTATTGTCGAGGTTGGTTTTCACGATCTTGATTCCTTCTATTGACTCCAGTTAAGACAAATCTTAATGTTTTAGCATCGACAGTATCAGATAATTATCTTACAACCATATTTATTTGGGTTTGGCTAGAGTCAGGTGACAGATCATGTTCTGCTCACCTGCTTCTCACCTGCAGCTCTCTGAGGCTGTTGAATGACTGAACGAGACGATTCTCCAACATGTTGAGGGCTAAACTAACATGATCGAACACGTCTCCCTCGTACTGAATGTGGAAGTTAAGCGATACCAGCAGGCTCTGCATCACAGCAGCCACCGTGCTGTCACCGTGACGACAGAGACATCATCTGTGATTGGCTTCAAACCTCCCAGTTATCACATTGATTATCACGTTGACAAGCCGGCAGTTTCAACTTTCAAGTTATTTCTCTGCCAGGTTGCATCATCCTCTGATACTTTTATCACACAGATCCGATTTGCATGATGCAACGCGGCGACACGGTACAGACAGACGGCGCCGCCGGAAAGTTTTTATTGCAAGAGATTCTTCAACAATTACAGTTCAGGGCACAAATGGAATAAATTTACTCAGAGTTCAAACACAATTACAGCATATAATGACCTTTATGCCGAGTCTGATGATCGACACGGACGTCTGCTTCAACACGTGAATGATGACATCACAGCACACGCTCGACCCAGTCTTCTGTTCACACTTTCTGTTCACGTCTGGATCAAACCTCCTGATTGTTTTCAAGGTCACACCTGATGTTGGGAAAACAAAACAGGCTTTTAGAAACAAACCAAGACATGTAAACATGCTGTACATGTTTGGGTTGAATCCACACGGCTGAATTCACTTATTGTAACCCCTAAACTCCACCAGATCCGTGTTCAGTCCGTCAGCTGGTAGGTTTCACTCTCGTCTACGTGTCTACCTCCACTAGCGTATCAGCTCTGTTGCAGCTCCGGGACTCTTCCGTAGAAGATACGCAGGACTTCTATTTCTGCCGGATGCCGAAGCTGCGACGGAGCGATTCAGTCGAACTCAGCACAGAGCAGACAGGAAGTGAGTCATGGAAACAACAACGTTAACGTCCGGTTAGTGTTCATGAGTAAAACCCTCCGTGTTGACGCCAACACAAAGATCTCAAAAAAGAGACAAACCCAAGAACTTCTTCTATCCTTCGGTCTTTCGTTGTGTTTATAACACATCTATAACGGCGATCAAGCATGATTCTGCAGCCGGTGTGGGCTGACAGAGGACGGAGCAGCTCCTCCTCAGTGCAGGATCACATATCAACAACTTATTTTGAATCACTTGTCTAATTCCGTCTTCGCCCTGACGACACAGCTGAGGAGTCAGACTGCTGGACTTTTCCCTCTTCGCTCTAATTGGTGGAAGGTTTGAGCTGACTCGGATCCAAACATGCTTTGAAATAATCTCGGCATATTTTAAGCGTTAGCTGCTCTGGTCCCTGTATTTCATCAGAAGGAGGTGAGCAGTGTTCATATATAATTCACGTCTCCACACAGAGCTGATGGCCACACAGCCCATCTGAGTGTTGGCCCAAAGGATAACCAGCGACGGACACATTCACACTGGAGAAAGTAAAATAACGGAGATCTGTGCCAGCTCTGACACATCATCTGTGTCTCCGGGGAACACAAGGAATCAAACCTCTAATTACAGACGGCATAATAAAACAATCTGAGGCTATTAAAGCTCATGAATCATCTTCATATCTCCACCCAGAGTCCTCCTGCTTCACCTGCACAGCAGCAGCCGCTGACTGATGCTGACGGCTTCCAGGGAAGTTCAGAGCAGGTCACACACATCCACTGTGTGTGTGTGTGTGTGTGTGTGTGTGTGTGTGTGTGTGTGTGTGTGTGTTTCAGATTGCATGTGTTTAAGGAATCGGAGACGAACAAGTGAAGTGAGAAGAGCTAAAGCCACTGACACAGCACAGATCCTCTCCCTCTGATTAGCCTGGTTATCGCTGCTGCTGCTGCTGCGAGGAGCTGAATGGAGAACGAGGGCAAATAAGAAGCCGGAGCAGGAGGAGAAGATTTGTAGATAGACGATAAATGTTACGGAAGAAAAAAAGAGGGAAAGACTTTAAGTGGATGAAGAAAAAGGGAGAGATGAAGGAGAGAGAGGTGATGGAAGTCGCTTTAACCGTCTGCAGTCACTTCAGGCAGAAATATACCGTTTCAAAAACAGCCGAGTGTAAATGTGTTTCAGCTCGTTAATGTAGCTGCTCGTTCTCCACCACGTCCAGGCTGCAAGGACAGCGACGCCTCAGAATGGCTCCGAACGCCACAGACATATTTATCTCTATCATTACATGTTTAACAGGTTTCAGTGTTCCTTCTTCTTCTTCTTCTTCTTCCAGCGGTGTCTGTTCTGTACGACGGAGTATCAGGGCCAGACTAAGAGAAAAAAAAAATATTTTGGAGGGGAAATTATGAGAATAAAGTCAAAATATTACGAGAATAAAGTCAAAATATTACGAGAATAAAGTCATAATATTACGAGATTAAAGTCAAAATATTACGAGATTAAAGTCAAAATATTACGAGATTAAAGTCAAAATATTACGAGAATAAAGTCAAAATATTACGAGAATAAAGTCATAATATTACGAGAATAAAGTCATAATATTACGAGAATAAAGTCATAATATTACGAGAATAAAGCAGTAATTTTAATGAGAACTCTTACAAGAAAGAGCAGTCTTCTCCTGCGTTAGAATGAGGAATGTTGAGCATCTTGTGAAGTTATACTTTGGTATCGGTTTCACAAATAAGGAAATACTGAATCTTTTGGCAGATCAGCATCAAATTATTATCAGTATCAGGATCTGAACTCTATCGAAGCTTTTTTCTCATTAAAACGACTTTTTCCCCTTTTATTATTATTACTTTATTCTCGTATTATTACGACTTTATTCTCGTAACATTACGACTTTTTCTTAACATTACGACTTTATTCTCGTAATTTCCCCCCAATTTTTATTTTATTTTAATTTTTTTTTTCCTCTTAGTATGGCCCTAATACTCCGTCGTAGTTCTGGGACGTCTCCAGGATGTAATGTCGCAGTTAACTGTGGCATCACGTTCACATGATACGCTTCTGTACTACGATTCACATCACGAGCTGGTGGAGGTGGAGGAGGCGGAGTCACAGGCCGACAGCTGGTCGAGACACCACTGTGGACATTTCTGGGTATTTTTATGGCGTCAAACCTGGGTATTGTTCACAGGAAGTGGGACCATCTCCACCTGTGACGGTGTTTTCTAAAACTGAACCGAACTGGAGCGTAAACACAGTGTTCACTCTTAACTTCTCTGTGGTTTTGTAGAAACGTACTCGGCTAACATTTATTCTGGCGACCGGGTCGGTCCCAGAGGAGGCGGACACAGATTCTGACTGAACCGAACAAGTCTGAGCCCAAAGATATCCGTCTGTCATCTGTCCAATCTGTCTGGACCTTCAGCACTTGGACCGTGATGCGAGACGCTAACGTGACGTCTGGATTATAATTTGACTTTAAACATTTTCTCAGCTCTCCTCTGAGAACACATCAGCTTTAAATCCTGATCAGCAGATAGTTCAGATTGTCTGACAGTCGAGATCATAAATCACTGAGGGGAAAAAGACAAAGAAAAGAAAGAGAATTTAGAATAAGTAAGTAATTCCAGACAGAACGAGTGACGGAGTGACAGACGGAGGAAGGAAATGGAAGTGGAGCGACGGGGAGAATAAAGGGAGGCGGAGAACGGTCGGTACACTGTTGGATTAAACTGGTGAATGTTAAATTTAATTGCGTTAAGCTCCATTAAGTTGCCAGGAAGAAAGGAAGCGAGGAGCTCTTGAGGAGAAAAAAGACTTTCTCCTCCGGTCTCAGACTCGTTCCTCTATCCCTCTCAATTAAATAGGTAGTTAATGACTTGAGCTTTTATTGGCAAAGAGCAGCGACGGGGAGGAAGCAGGGCGAACGTGGACGGGTGAACACATGCAGATCCACGTGACCAGCAGGAGCAAACAGACGGGAAGTGTGTTTGTGGAGCATCGCTCTGCACGTCTGCACGCCATCATCACGTGTTGTTAGCAGGTTAAAGCTTTTACAGTGTGAAGGTTGAAGGTCTGAGCTCACACACGTTCTCTCTGAGACGAGGAAACAGTTTGTGGAATGAATTCATGGACACGTGATGAAAGCTCAGCGTTTAGTGACCCAAACCACAGAACCTTAAGTTACTGAGCTGAGTAATGTAACAAGTTACAACAAGTAACAAGCTTTGAACATTGAAACATTGAACCTAAATAAAACAAAATGTATCATTTTTGGAAATCGACCAATAAACTTAAATAGGAAAGTTATGATAAACAATGTTGTCATTGAAATAGTGTCTGAAATCAAATTTCTTGGAATAATAATTGATAATAAATTAATTATTATAAATTATATTATAAATAATTATTATAAATTGTATCTTTATCCTTCAAAAAAGAGCCATAACAATTGTAAACAAAACTACTTACAGAGAAATCCATTGTTTATCAAGTTGAAAGCTCTAAAATTTAATGATTTGGTCGACTTTAAAACAGCTCAAATTATGTATAAAGCCAAAAATAAATGATTACCCTGTTGTATCCAAGAGTTGTTTCAACTGAGAGAGAATCAGTTCAGCCTGAGGGGAACCAATATATTTAAGAAACAACACAAAATATCACTGTGTTTCAGTCAAAGGAGTCACATTATGGAACAATTGTAACAAGGAACTGAAAATATGTTCATCATTAAATAAGTTCAAGCTAATGTTTAAAGATAACTGAAGATACTGAACGGATATATGAAGGAATAAGATGCGTAGGTTGTTCTGTCTCTATGATCTGAATCTTTGATTTCGTGCTTGATTTAAAAAAGTGATGATCATGAAGTTTAAAAATGAAAGATAGATATATAAAAGGGGCAGGACTCGATAAGTTCACACTTCCTTCCTGCAGGATGCCTGATGTTTTCAAAGCCTTGTTTGTTTGTTTGTTTGTTTATTATTGTCTTATTTTGTCTTTTAACATGTCTGAATAAACATTATTAAATGTGTGACACTGTTCAGAAGACGACGTCGACGAGAGGTTCATAATGTTTAGATGCTACAGCCTCAGATCAGCTGGTTTCTGCCGACTATCAAACCTTTTACTTTCATTCAAAACGTAGATTTTAGCCCAGAACCGACTGGTGGTCAGAACCCGGAGCGCTCGCTGTCCTCCAGGTTCTGTCCTGAGCTGGAGACACGTGCAGAAACATGGAGAAGACAAACAGGAAGAGAAACGTGTCTGCTGTCTGAAGAAGTTCTGTTTTGGTGAGCGATGAACATTCACACCTTTAATTTGATGGAAAACTCGTTTTGATTGTTTTGATCAGTAGAACCTGACAGACTGAAGGAACATAAATGATCAGATGTTGGACACAAACTAGAGAGTCTCCTCTTTTTCATTTTGACTTTCATGGTTTCTGTTAAATGAACTGAACGACTGAATTGTGGAGAATCGAACTGATCATGTGCAGCATGTTTATCGTTATGAGCTGAGACAGGCTGCCAGCGACCCGGTGGCTCTGAATGTTGGGTGGAATTGGATTAGAAACACGTTACAATACTCCATTACTGCTTATATTACTGAACTATGTGTGAAACAAATCCTGTAATCCAGATTACCACAATACACACCTGCCAATGAGCCACTTAGTTCATATTTCATATGTTCTGCTGGTTGTTGTGCTCTCGACTCGACTGGTCTCCATCAGATTGTACAATAAGAACAGTGTATTCTTTATTTTTATTAGAAATCTATCTGTAAAAGAGAAGCAGGGGATAAATCACAAAGCATCTTAACAGAGTCGAGTCAAAACACGAGTTAGAAGAACAAGACCAAAGTCACAACATACACGATGTGACATCACTGAATAAATCAATGAGCATCGATGATCATATCGTACCAACGATCAGGTGATGTGAAGCGTCCACAGCTCAGAGTCAGAAACAAACTCAATAAATGTCACTTTTGCTTCTTTCCATGTCCTTAAACGTCGCCCCGATAAATAATCCCATCATTAGACAGTTTATTCAGGAGTTTCCAAAGCCTCACATTTTCTCTTAAACTAATCCTGCAATTCTCATCAGAGTTAATTTGGACTGAACCTGGAATTGATTTGTGGAGACGGCAGCCGCCTGCAGACGCCCTCCGCCCCTCAGGGTGACAAATAATATCAGAGTTGGGCTGAGAGCGATAATTTTTCTGCTCGTCATCCACCTCAATCAGGCGCTTACAGCTTAAAGACTGTAATCAAAATAGGAGTAAATACACGACGGAGCGCTGCCAATCATTGTTTGATTAGAGCATTCACAAACAGGGTTAGTTGGAGATAAGAGAGTTCACGGTGTGTGTTTGTGTGTTTGTATGCACGCCGTGTGTGTGTGCACGTTAATTATAACCATCACTGAATGACAGTCCGTCATTACAACAGGAAATCACTGTCATCACTTCTGAAAGTTTGTTTTCTGCCAATCTTTGGTTGAAAAAGTAGTTTCAGAGACATGACAGGAAAAAGGCTGTTTGACACTGTGACACTGTGTGGTGTTGATGTGACGTTGTGACGATGATGTGATGTTGCCCAACTCCACACTCACCTCCAGTCCAACAATCTCTACGAACCCCTCCAGTCTGGATTCCGCCCACTTCACAGCACCGAAACCGCCCTGGTCAAAGTCATCAATGATCTCCTCACCTCTGCAGACTCCGGTGCCCTCAACATCCTGTTACTACTCGACCTCAGCGCAGCCTTTGACACTGTGAACCACTCCATCCTCCTTCAAAGGCTGCGCCATCAGGGTGTTGAGGGCACTGCACTCGACTGGCTCACTTCGTACCTCACCAACAGGCAACAGTTCGTCTCCCTCTCCGGCCACACCTCCTCCCTCTCTCCAGTCAAGCAGGGGGTCCCTCAAGGCTCAGTCCTCGGACCCCTCCTCTTCATCTGCTACCTCTTCCCCCTTGGTCACATCATCCGCCAGCTCAACCTGGACTTCCACTGTTACGCCGATGACACTCAGATCTACATCAGCACCAAACCCACCCAAAACCCTCCCCTCACCCACATCGAAACCTGCATCTCTACAATAAAATCATGGCTGACACACAACTTCCTCAAACTCAACAGTGATAAAACAGAGCTCCTCCTCATTGGCACCAAATCCACCCTAAACAATACCGGACCCATCTCACTCACCATCGACTCCTCGACCATCACTCCCTCCCCCCTGGCACGCAGTCTTGGTGTTATCCTGGACCCCACCCTCTCCTTTGATCCTCACGTCAGCTCCGTCATCAAGACCTCCTACTTCCACCTCCGCCGCATCGCAAAAATCAGACACTGCCTCTCTCCCCCTGCTGCCGAATCCCTCATCCACGCCTTCATCTCCTCCCGTCTCGACTACTGCAACTCCCTCCTCACTGGCATCACTTCCCGTTCCCTCCACAGACTCCAACTGGTCCAAAACTCTGCTGCCCGCCTCCTTACCCACACCCGGTCCCGCGAACACATCACTCCCGTTCTCCACTCTCTCCACTGGCTCCCCATTAAACAGCGCATCAGCTTCAAGATACTCCTCCTCCACCACCTGGCTCCCCCTCACCTGTCTGACCTCCTAATCCCCCACCGCCCCACTCGTGCCCTCCGATCTTCTTCCACTCTCTCACTATCAACACCCACATCCAAACTCAAATCCTTCGGCGACAGAGCGTACAGCACCCCGACTCTGGAACTCTCTTCCCCAACCTGTCCGCAACTCACCCTCTCTCCCCACATTCAAGTCCCGTCTCAAAACATATCTCTTCTGCCAAGCCTACGACCTCCCCTACCCATAACCGCCGTCCTGTCCGTTAGTACCTCCACCCCTGTATTGCACTCCATCACTCTGCTAGTTTTTCTCTTTTTCTCTGTAAGCGTCTTTGGGTCATTGAAAAGCGCTATAAAAATACAATGTATTAGTATTATTATTATTATGTGACGTTGTGACGATGATGTGCAGAAGAGGCCTGATCTGAGCAGCAGCCGCTTGACAGGCAGTGAAAATAATGTTCATCCATGTGACAGAAATCACCCTAAAATGACAATTTGGCCCCGCTGAATGAGCTGTCAATCAAATCTCCATGTGTATGGAAACATTCATTATGTGCAGAGACGAGTGAACGTACGTCTCAGACTCAACACAACACATTCTGTAGAGGAAACAGTGGAGGAGGAATATATGAAGGAGTTAACTTCTCCTCTCAGTCCGTCTCTTTGCAGCGGGTCGGTACCTCGGTGCTGGTTCAGACAGGTGAGTCCATTTCTTCTGTAATAACAGAGTAATCAGCCAATAATTACTCTCATTACACTAATTAGACTGAAATTACAGAAACATGGCTGCAGATATTTTAAACTGTTACTCACCGATCTTTTCTCTTTGTCTTCAGCAGAACGCAGGGCTGTGATTGGCTGTGTTGAACTTAAATCAATGCTTAAATACCCAGAGAAGCTCCCGTGTGTCAGCGTGTGATTAGTCCATTCTTAATTTTAATACTCATAAACACAGAGGCTGAAGATCCAGCTGGTCCAAGACTTCCTGCAGGTCAGCGGATGTGAATCATCAGTGATTCAGTAATCAATAGGAAATAGTTTTTCAGTGTATATCAGTGTCTTAGTGCCCAATAACTCAGACCTTTTAAAATGGTTGGTGCATTAAATTACATATTTCAAACCCAGTCACCACAATAAATGTCAGCTACGTACGTTTCTGCAAGTTAACATTTCTTTAGGTTGAATTAGGAGAACAGTGATGTTCTGGTTCGGTTCAGGCACAAAACACACTTAGTTAGGGTCCGGAAACATCCTGGTTTGGATTACAGCCCCTGTTTTTGGTGGACATGTCTGCAGATCTCCTTAAAAAACACCCAGTGATGCGACTTTAACTCTGATGAGGCCGTGTTGGTTTGAAATACCACGTTTCTGATGTCATGTCCGACGGCACGTCAGGAGCAGCAGATCAAACAACAAAGCTGAATTTCAGTCAGAAATGGGTCGAGTGTAGACCCAGCTGATCAACATCATGTCAACACAGAAGTTATGGTCGGGTCGCTGTCACAGTTAACTTGAAATCCTTTTGAAATCCGTACAAGTAGTTGTTGGACCCAAAAGTGGACACCAGAAACTAAGGGATGGTAAAAAGGTACGAGGATGAGCAGCTGGTGGTGGAGGAGGGCTGACGAGGGGACTCCTGGTGAAGCAGGCTGGTGGCAGCGATACAGGAGTTTGGGTCGTGCTGAGGCCAGAGAGTATCCAGGATCTGAGCGATCACGAGACGATGAAAGGCAGAATGAGATCACTGTACAGTCCAGATGTAACAGAAACACGTCAAGGTAAGAGCTGTTGTTTCTGTATTTGGACTTGACACCATCTGTACAGCCGGGTCGGGTCGGTCTCGTCTGTGCTCGTTGCTGTTGTTCTGCTGCTACTTTGGTGACTGGAGGAATCAGGAGAGCTACGTCAGAAGATGAAGTCCCTGTTCTTCATCTCATTACTGAGCTCTGATGGATCAGTCGTCTCTGTCGCCTGGAGATACAGTCAAAGATAAATTGAAGAACATAAAGAGGAGATAGAGGAGAGTAACACCATCGTGACTGGATGTTGATGCAGGCGAGCTGATGAAGAGGAAACGGATCTGATCGCCAGAATAAAACTGCTGCTGCCAATCAGCAGATCATCTTTGAGTTTTATTAAAGAAAAAGAAACACAGTCAGAGCTTCAAAGCCGTTTTACAGAAGGTGAGAGGATTTCACTTCATCATCAGCACCTCCAGTGTAAGTGGGCCGACACTGGCAGAAACCGGGCCTTTGTACAGAACCGGTCTTGTTCCTGAACGTCTTCGGTCTTTTTCTGCACCACTGTTCTTCACAAACACACTCAGGAGGAGCTGCTGATTGCGTAACCACTAAATGGGAACATGGACTTCCTTCACTCCAGTTTCTTCCAGGCGCTGATGATGATGATGAGCAGTATCTCTGAAAAACTGCAGATGTGATACTTTTCACACAAACGGGCCACTGACACAGAGATCCGTCTGAGAGCGACGAGAGCGACGATATTCACAACTCACATTACTGCAGAACAAGAGAGTGTGTGTGTGTGTGTGTGTGTGTGTGAGATGTATAAGTCAAACGTGTGAGACTCTGATGTGTTATTAAACTTTTTTGTTCTGAAGAGAGAACATTAAAATACATTTTTAATGAGAGGTATTTACATTCACATGACTAATGAGGGAGGAATAAATAAAAATAATGTTTTCTATTTTGTGAAATTAGGTCTCTGCAATATATTGATTCTGTAGTTAAGGTGATATGAGACTATATATGGTCTTATAATGTATCATGATGTCATCACAGTGAAGTGAGGTCATAACTGTCTTACTAACTTAGTCTTTATATCCACATTACTGATGATTATTGATCAGAAATCTCATTGTGTTCATATTCTGTCATACTACCAACAGTCACCAACAATATTAGTAAAAAAGATTTAAAAAATCTTGAGAAATGTTTTGTTTACTCTGTGAAATGTGACTTTAAGGCCGAACCAGGCGGCTCTGTGTGAACATCTGGTTCATTCTGCTGTTTGCTGATGTGCTCGTGTGTTTTGTTGATGTAAGATCTTAATTCAGTACTTAAAGAACATAAAATGGAAATATGAGCGTGAGAATCTGCTTCTCACACAGTGACGTCACGGAGCTGGAGTTCTGGAGGAGTGACGGGTCAGGTTCGGTTCAGTCTCATGTGACCCAGCAGAACATCCGTCCTCTGACGCTCTGCAAACACAATCAGGCCTGAACAAGACTTAACAAACACACGTATTGATCAGCTCTCTCTGCTTTACATTTACACAAACACTCATTTCCCTTTCTCCCTCCTTTATTTCCTCCTCTCTTCATCTCCGTCTCCATCTGTCCTCCCTCCTTCTGTTTGCTGCCTCCCCTCTCCACTCGCATTGTTTTCCCCCTCCCCCCTCCTCCCCCCTCTCCTCCTCACACCTTTCCTCCCCTCTGCAGCTCTCTACCTCCTCTCCCATCTGTAATGGTAATGCAATGTTCTCTGTTCAGCTCATCAGCATCAGCGCGAGCAGCGCCCTCACCGGCGCTCGTTCCCTCCTTCCCCGAGTATTTAATTGCATTAGCATAAGCACAGCCTTATGTGTGTGTGTGTGTGTGTGTGTGTGTGTGTGTGTGTGTGTGTGTGTGTGTGTGTGTGTGTGAGATTCATGGCATCTGACTAATTTGAGAAGCAGGGGATTCTCTCTCTCGCCATGTGTCTGTCTCCTCCAACTGAAGACGATGCTTCTCTCTCTCTCCCCTTCTGTTTTCCCTCCCTCGTTCTCCTTTCTTCTCCCGAGCAGCGAGCACATAAATCAAGTGGTTTTTGGCAACGAGCGCCGGTCGTGTGTTCCAGGAATGAAGGAGAAAACTTTAAGATGAGGGAGGAGGGAGGAAGAAGGGGGGAATCTGCCGACGTGACGAAGAGGAGCTGTTCCTTGAAACATCCTTTGCGGTGGCTTCCTCGAGGCGACGCAAACACATCTCCCTTCCAAATGATTCCTGTGATTTGGGAGCTCACATTTGCACGACAGCGCTCGTTTAAAGGGAACTCCACCGATTTCACACATCAGAGTTTGTGTCCACGTGTTGAGGAGCGAGCTGACCATCGTCTCACACATTTAACGGGTTCATCTTTGAATGAAAGTTGTTTGACGAGCAGCTTCCAGGGTCGCCTCGGGGTTGGAGACTTCACACTGGGACGACACCCACTTTCAGTTTCACCTTTCTATAAAGTGGATTGGATAATTTGACCAAACTGTCCGAGCTCTCTGATCTGCTGGTGTAAAGTTGTTTCAACTGAAATGTAGATTTTTCCTCCCCGAGGCCGTCCGAGACTGAAGCTGAGGCTGACGGAGGGAAGCTGTGTCTCTCGCTCTGATGGAGGACGGACGCTGGACGTCTCTGACAGCTTAAAGTTCAGTTCAGTTTAATTCAGCCGGTTTTATTAACACGACTTCTGGCAGATGTTATGAAAGCACACTTCAGATGAATCTAAATATATTAGCTAATCCGTCCACATGCATCACCGGGCCGCTGCCGCTGCTGCTGCAAAGAATGTGAGTTGACGCTAATCAACATTATTTGCTGGCATTTGGACTAATCTCCTCCGGAGCAGATGAAAGAGAGGGGAGATAAAGGGCCGGAGAAGGTTTCAGAGGGTTTCTGGAGGATCTGAAGGTCTAATCCTGATCCATTGTCCATCAACTGGCATTTCTTTAGACCCAGCTAATCAACACGAGGTCCCTCTATCTCCGTCTGTCAGCGCTCCCACGATATAACGAGCACTTTCTTCATTTCAGACACAACGTTATCATTCTTCTCTGCCCGAGTGCCAGGATCTGTAGACATGTTTGTGAGCTGGATCCAATCCGCCAGTTCAGGACGGCGTCATGTACGCTGACCCGAACCCTCCAGTTACAGAGCCGTTTTCTCAAAGCTGTAATCCTGATCCCTTCTGTGACTGTCTGTGTTCATGCCAATAATGGTGCTGAATCTTTACTCCTCCTTTCTTTTCCTTAGATTAAACATCGCAGTCATCACAGGAAGGCTCATTGTCTACAACATTCATACACAAAGGAGATTCAAACTGCTTTTCACAATGCATCAAAAAACAGACCGAACGTCTAAGATGTAAAGTACGACGGAGTATTAGGGCCAGACTAAGAGAAAAATATTTTGGAGGGCAAATTACGAGAAAAAAGTCATAATATTACGAGATTAAAGTCAAAATATTACGAGAATAAAGTCAAAATATTACGAGATTAAAGTCAAAATATTACGAGAATAAAGTCAAAATATTACGAGAATAAAGTCAAAATATTACGAGAATAAAGTCAAAATATTACGAGAAAAAAGTCAAAATATTACGAGAAAAAAAGTCAAAATATTACGAGAAAAAAGTCAGAATATTACGAGATTAAAGTCATAATATTACGAGATAAAAGTCAAAATATTACGAGAAAAAAGTCAAAAAATTACGAGAATAAAGTCAAAATATTACGAGATTAAAGTCAAAATATTACGAGAATAAAGTCAAAATATTACGAGAATAAAGTCAAAATATTACGAGAAAAAAGTAGTAATTTTAATGAGATCTCTTACAAGAAAGAGCTTCTTCCCCTGCTGGTCACATCAGATCTGAACTCTATCGAAGCTTTTTTCTCATTAAAACAACTTTTTTTTCCCTTGTATTATTATTACATTATTCTCGTATTATTACGACTTTATTCTTGTAACATTACGACTTTATTCTCGTATTATTACGACTTTATTCTCGTAATTTCCCCCCAATTTTTTTTTATTTCTATTTTTTTTCCCTCTTAGTATGGCCTTAATACTCCGTCGTAGTAAAGAGTAGAAACCATTTTAACTGTTATAAACTACACAGACTGAATAATAAACATCCAGAAACCTCTTATCGTAGTGGATTCATCCAGTGAGATGTTGATGTGTGAGCTGCAGAGTTTTGCAGATATCGTCCGTAGAAATGTCGACTTTCTCGCCAATATAAAGGAAGAAGACATCGATGTCTCTTTCCAGGAATCATGGCCGCTCACTGAAGGTCATCTCTGTGGGGACACACTTCTTTTATCTGCTCTCTGTCGGTGAGAGGACCTGATGATGTCACGACGTGATGATGTCACAGCGCTCAGACTCCGATCGCTGTCAGCTGAGATTCATTTAATATGATGTCAGTTGCTGGAGTTTGTGTCGGTTAGACGCAGATAATTCAAAAACCGTACATCCTCCCGATAAAGTGGACACGTTGCCAGACAGAAGACAAGTGTGGCTACGTTCTTGGAAAATATCACTATTGTAGTGTGAAATCTGTGGCTAGGATCGTCATCTAAAGAAACATTTTCGGAGAGTTTTTTTCAGGCTCCCCCACTCTGCCAGTTGGTGCTGCGCGAACATTCCGCAATACACACACATTGAAAATCCTGAATTTTTTCGAAATCTCTCACGATCGATTAAGGGTCACCGTTCAAAAACTAAACATCGTAGAAAGAAAGTTCAAATACAACTCAAGTAGATAAGACTTGTGCCTACATTTTAAAGTTTGAATGGTGTCTCTAGGTCAAAGTCTGCCAGAGCAGGAGATGTTTGAAAAACGTCGATGATTTTGCGACTTTTTTGACCCCGTCCCATTCATTCCTTATGGGAAGTTTTTCGCAGTGAAGAAGTTTAGTTGAACTTTGCTCAGACGTGCAGGAAGTCCAGTGAAATCCTCAAACCTCAGACTGCTGCAGTGATCCAGCAGTCTGTCTGTGGACCGATCCTCCTCCTCCTCCTCCTCCTCCTCCTCCTCCTCCTCCTCCGCTGGTCGTCAGAGCGATCTCTTCCTCCTTCCCACAATGCACTGCACACTCTTCTCTCAGACCATGAATCTCTCCGTGACGTGCAGTCGATGCAGTCTGTCGTCACGAGCAGCGACGCTCCTGCAGTTTAGATCAGATGGAACAATAATCTATAGAGCTTCTCTCATCCTGATCCAGACTGACTGAGCTGAACAACACGATGCTGTGTTCGATTGTTTTCCTCCCAAACAGTCTGCGTTTCCCTGCTGAGAAACACAAAAGGTATCAGATTCTTTAAGCTTTTATCCCGCCGTCACTCATCAGGACAGTTATTTGGAACAAAAACCACCTCGAAGGAAAACAGAGAGACGAGTGTGAACACAGCTGTTTATACGTCACGTCTCACTGCTGCTTTACCATCAGAGGAGAGCTGGATCGTTGTGTCATGGTGACATCGTTAACACCACACACACACACACACACACACACACACACACACACACACACACACACACACACACGACTCCTATATACTGAGCTTTTACACATGTCGGTGTTACAAAGAAAGAAAACAGTGTTCTTGTCTCTGCGTCGCTCTGCGGGTCTGGGACTGTTTACCGCCACGACGCAAACAGAGCAGATGGAGGGAAAGATGTAAATCTCTCAGCACACACACACACACACACACACACACACACACACACACACACGCGCACACACACACACACACACACACAAAACAAGGTCGCAGAAATCTGTATTTGTATTTCAGGTGTGAAATAAAACAAACGTGCACCTGTGAGGTTTCTTTATTCACAGGGAGTCTTATAACTAACGTCAGGATCACATCAGACATCGTGTCTCTTCACAGGGTGTTTTACAGGTGTAACATACTGTACAGGTGTAACATACTGTACAGGTGTAACATGCTGTACAGGTGTAAGATGCTGTACAGGTGTAACATACTGTACAGGTGTAACATACTGTACAGGTGTAACATGCTGTACAGGTGTAACATGCTGTACAGGTGTAAGATGCTGTACAGGTGTAACATACTGTACAGGTGTAACTCGTCTTCATTAATTCACGTTTGTCCGAGTGAAAGACAAGAGTCTGAACTTTGTACATCCAACAATCCAGCGCCTCAAACGCTCAGTGAACTGAGGAAGCCTCCTCTGAGAGTCCAGCTGTCTACGATACGGCGTTTAGAATGACCTCCATCAAACATCTCAGCGTTTGGTTTGTTCCCCTTCATGCATGGACTCCACAAGTGAGTGTAAAACCTGCTGACTCGTGTTACTTTCTAAATACTCTAACTTTCATATTTATAATGTTGACTTCCCCCTCGACTGACGCTAATGTTGACACGTTAATACCGTCGCTGCAGTCACATTAAAGTCACTTTCTTCGCCTCCGTTTGACTCGTCTGCTGCTTTAAAATGTGCAGACAAGAACGTAAATATTTAAGAACACAGACGGAGGATTCGGTGGATCGTAGTGTAAAGAGAAGAGAGGCTGAAACAACAGTGTTCAGAGAGAAGACTGATGCAGGAGCAGAGAGGGAGGATGGAGAGAGAGAGAGAGAGAGAGAGTCCTCGGGGTGTTTCTGCTGACACACCGAATGACCACAGTGACGGAGAAGCAGATTGAATTCTCCAGAACGGCCTCTCCCCTGCAGCTCGGTCCAACCCGCGGGTCAGCCGTAAAAGCAGCCGAGGCAGAAAATATCTGGAAATTGATTTGCATTCAGTAAAAGACGGAGCTCCTTATCGTTCCCTTTCTCGCAGGGCGGCACGGATGACGAGTTTAACAGAGGACACGGAGGCAGAGCTTTGAGCTGTGTGTGTGTGTGTGTGTGTGTGTGTGTGTGTGTGTGTGTGTGTGTGTGTGTGTGTGTGTGTGTGTGTGTGTGTGTGTGTGTGTGTGTGTGTGTGTGTGTCTTCTGAGATGACAGTCTTCACTAACAGAGAGGCCTCTGTCCTCCGCTAACCTTTTCTTTAACAGCCGTCGGAGCAAAGCTGCTCCGGCTCTTTTATCACTCACTTGATTTTTTTTCTTTTACATCAAACGTGACCGGCTGCGTTCGACAAAACATTCACAGGCACTGGAAGTTCAGTATTTCAAGGTGTGTTTCCTCCGAGGCAGCACGTGAGAATTATAGTTTGCTGTTGAGTTTGGTACCGAGGTCAATGACCTGGGAGTGACCTTCTTCCAGAATCACCTGCTGCACCGTTAAGTCTGATGAAGGTGGAGCTCATTCACATCCTGCAGGACAGTTTAATGTATAATAATAATAATAATGCATTGTTTGTATTTGTTGATCACGTTTTATGTGAGACAGACGAGCTCTGTGAGTTTGTTTTGTAAGTTAGAATAGTAATATGATTTTATGTTTTCTATCTAAACATCATAATTACACAGATGTTGGACGCCCAAGAAAACGATTCACCGGTCTGAGCACATCCTCCAGGCTTTATGTCTGAAATATAATAATAATAATAATAATACATTTTATTTATAATGCACTTTTCATCAAGGATCTCAAAGTGCTACAGGTTAAAAACAAAAAAAGATGAGCAGTTTAAAAAAGAGAAGGTTTTAAAAAAACATCTAAAAGGGACCAAAAGCTTTGCTAAAAAGTGAAATGTCTAAACACAGCTCGACTGATGAAGACGTCTCTCTGCAGGAGGAAGCTCGCTGTGCGTCTCTTCTACCTTTCACATCGTGGTTCGCTCCGTACGTTTCTCCCTGCAGAGTTCACCAGGTCAGGTGTCGTCACGCTGATGTAAGCCGTCACTCTCTGATCACCGATCGCTGCTTCGTCAGACGACGATCAACAAACACACAAAGCGGCAAACAGCAATAATGATGCAAGTCGTGTCACATTTCCCAGACTCCCTGGCTACAGGTGGATCCGTCAGCCCGACAGTGACCCGTTAATCAGGACAGACTGCAGCACCGGAGGCGACGAGACGAATCCTCCACGATCCGCTCCGGAGCCTTCTGTCTGGAAATCTGTGAAATAAAATGTGCTGAACGTGTTTCCATCCTGAATGTTTCAGCCCAGCCGGTGGAGGATTATTTGGATTTGTACGTCTCATACTGATCACATTATGGTGGCTCTGTAGCTAAGCTAAGCCAGAGACCACTGTTCAAGCCTGCGCTTCAACATTTGTAAGTGAGAAACCACTCGATGCTTCTGATGTGGGACCAGATGTTTAAACGTTTGTCAGTCTGAACCCAGTCGATGTGTCGAGACGTCGGGACAGAACCTGGTGTTTTTAGACAAAACGTGATCATATTCACAGAGATGTTATCGTGTAGAAGTGAAGATTGATCCAGATCCAGGCTGAGACGCTGAACTGAGAAAAGGAAGAAGAAGAAGAAGAAGAAGAAGAAGAAGAAGAAGAAGAAGAAGAAGAAGAAGAAGAAGAAGACAACATGATTAAAAAAGCCTCAGTCCATCTCAACACAGATCATCCTTCTAATATGACCTTCATGTTGGTTTCACTGTATTAATGTGATGTTCTGATGTCTGCAGCTCTTCACTGAAACATAAGTGATGTTCAGGTCACATGTTTCATGAACATCATGCAATTGCAATTTGTCGAACTTCCTTTCTGCCGATACGTCGACTCTTTCCCAGCTGAACACTTGACTCCAGCTCTCCTGGACCCGATCACTTCACACTGATAGGTGACTGTAATGTGTCACAGTGTGAGATAACAGCATGACAGTCACAACAGGAGGAAACATCACGTATGAAATATACCTGAAGAGGCTCAGACAGAAACATGTCGCCCTGTGTTTGACATCACATCGACTGGACTTAATGAAGCTGCAGGTTTCTTATCGTGACGTCGGGTCATTTCAATCATAACAATGTGCAGCTCATGTCTGAGAGTTTCTCTCTGTGGAATCATAATAATTGTGTGTTATATGTTGTGTTCATACACTCAACAAAATATCTCTCTCCGATCTTTCACCCTGAAGTAAAAGACTGAAGCCTTTTCTGCACACAGAAGAAGAATCTGTTTGTGAGAGCGTCTCCGTCCACCTGACAGGTGTGTCCCATCAGCAGCATGATGATGCACAGGTGTGTGTGTGTGTGTGTGTGTGTGTGTGTTGGACTGGTGACAGGAAGATGAAACTCTAACATGCACTCACAGTCACAGATAGCTTAAAGAACGGGGAGATAATTCTTTTGAGTGCATGAAAAACATCTTAAATCTTCTTTAAGACTGAAGGAACTAAATAATCGTTCACACAGACGATATTTCTTCTTTGTTACTGAAGCTTTCAGGTGGACTGTTTACCTGCGACACGCAACAACACATTTAATCTGAACAGCTGATGACGTCATTATTATTTTTAATAAGTCTGTTGGCGTATTTTAAAGCCAGCTGCTTCAGGAAGCAGAGAAACATGTCACACATTTACATTTACGTCAGGACAGTTTTTATCACAAGGTTTAAACCGACTCTCTGCAGCCAGTTTAAATTCTGTTTGGTTTCAGCCTGTTTGTTCTGACTGAGGTGTTTATGAATATGGAGCATTTTTATTCTGTTGGGCTCTTAAACTGATTATAATCAGAGTATTAGGCTCCTTGTAAACACAGCGAGTGAAATGTCAGCTTCAGTATTCAGATCGTCAGATAAGAAATCAAAATGAGGCTGAAAACAGTTGAAGTGTCCGAACAGCTGAAGAGTTCTGGGTCCTTCTGGGTCCTTCAGTACACAGTAACCAGTCCACGGTACCACAGTCCACGGTACCACCGGGCTGTGGGCCGTGGTGGCGCTGACGCTCTCCCACACAGGTGTTCCTGACGGAGGGCTGATTGTTGTGTGCAGAGGCTGATTGGAGACCAGCACAGAAGCGTGTGTGGGTTTGATTGACGTGTACCTGACTCTCCGGTCGGTTCGGTCACGCCTCCTGTGGGCCGTTCTGCACACAGCGAGCTCGTCTCTCCAGGTTCTGTCTGAGAGGAGGTCCAATCAGGCACAACAACTGAAATCACCTGCGTGGGCGTCCAGAGAGGCTGAATAAGCTCATTAGTCCCGTTGGATTGTCATTAGCGGTGCTTTTAGCTCGCGCCACGCTGCGGTCGTCAGCGCTGATTGCTGCTGCGAATGTTCGGACTCCCGCCTCAGGAGGCGCCTCGCTGCGTGGAGACATGTTTGCCAGGAATCCGTCCAGATGGCGGCTTCGCTCCCAGTCAAGTTATTTGATGACTAACAGTGGTATACGTGCTGTGGATTACATGACGACGTCTGACTGATATATATATTCACTGTAAGAAACTACACATGTCCATCCACAGCCGTGCTGGCAGCTCTGCCAGGCTGCACTCAGACAAAGTGGTGCTTTGAGCTAAATGCTAACATCAGTAAGCCCACAGCCACGATGCTAACAGTCTCATGCTTAACAGGTGTGATGTTATATCATTATTTTTGCAGGTCCTCCTATTTTATGACCATTTAATGTTTTACTTTACGTGCTTTACGTCTTATCAACGCAGCTACACAACCAAACACTGCTGACCTTCACCAGCAGCCTGTGGGTCATTCCATGAAATCGGTGCCTTTTCAACTTTGAAAAGTTAAAATTTAATTTAACTTTAATTGCTATTTTTTCAGTAGCCAGGAATTAAAGACAGTTTAAAATGACAAGAAATTATATTGTGCCATCTCAGCTATGGAATTTCATATTTTATAACTGTTTTAGTCAAGTCCTGTTACTGGAAAGGTAACAGGGTTGACAGTAACAGGGTTGACCATTTCAAGCTAATTTGCCCATTGCTAGCTAAAACAAATGTTAGCTAAAGCACATGCTATGTACTTTGAAAGGAAATTACATGTACATATTGATTATATTATGAGAAATAAATAATTGTTTGGATTTATATGTTAAAAAATGGTAACAGGGTTGACGTTGTATGCTTGTCCCCCTGGTTCAACCTTGAAAAAACATCAAAAATAGCACATCAGAGATGAGCAAAACTTACTTGTCACTGAGCTGTTAGCATCCTGGTTCAGAGATGATGCAACCTCCTGTAAATCATGTCAAATCTAGAATGTACCATTATTTTGATAGGGTTTTTTGGTTAGGGTAACAGGGTTGACATAAAATTAGGGGACACCGATAAATTGGTAAATATTTATTACAATTAATATATATTTTTACCAAAAACACTGTTTCACAATAAGATCATACTTAAAACAATATGTAAATGTGAACATTTTAACATTTTGCCAACATTTTACAAATTAAAAGTCCTGCTGACGTACAACAACAACAGTGAGGGACAGGCCAAAAACCTCACCCTCATCAGCTTAAAAATCATTTTTATTATTTAAAATAATATTTAATTGATTTTAATTTGATGTTTTATTGAGGAGAGAAGACATGGTAATGTTATATTTTCAAATTACATCTTTGTTTGTTGTTACTGTAATTTTATGACTGATAATTTCTTGGGGACACAAAAGGCACCGATTTCATGGAATGACCCCTGTATCTGCAGTTAAACCGCTGTACATTCTCATTTTACACTACATTTAGTGTGTGGTATATGTTCTACCTGTGGTTCTGTCAAGTTGGTGTCATATCTGACCTCAGTCAGTCAGACATATTTGCTTACACTTGGCTATAACGTACCTGTAACACCGGCTGGAGGCCCGGCGGGTCCCTCAGCGTCTCTCAGGTGTGTCGACGTGTCGTTTAGTTTCAGTAATGTTGAAATGAAATGGAGCCGATCTGATGCTGATGACTTCAAACACTTCAAACACAATGAGAACCTGTTCCTTCGTCTTTGGGTGGCCTTGCTTCAGATTTGATCCACCGTGTCGGGTGTCGTCCTGCCCCTCACCTGACCCTCACCTGACCCTCACCTGCCCCTCACCTGACCCTCACCTGCCCCTCACCTGACCCTCACCTGACCCTGCCGATCTCCAGCACATGAGCAGCTTTCTCCTGACCTCAGGGTCGAGGCGTCAGGTGTCAGAGGTCGAACGAGGAGGGTCATCGCACAGCCAGTGAAGTTAAATCTCTTGATACTCATCGTGAAGTTTAAACTAAACAGATCAGAACTTTGTTTTCAGTGAGACGTTTGAGTTAAAGTTTTCAGCTGCAGCTCCACGTCGACACTGCGCAGTGTTACAGCAGTTAAAGTTTATCTGGATGTTTTTCATCCCGTCATTAATACTCATGAAGCAGCTCGACCCCCCGCTGTGTTCGCCACATCCAGAAGCTCCTGCTCGCCGTCGGACTGCAGGTCTGCTCGACCTCCCGGCAGCTCGGCTCTCCAGCTGCTCTCTCTCAGCGGGGAAAATACAATAAAATGAAATAAAATGAGGAAACAATAAAAACAGGCTCAGCTGCACTGATGAAGGCGACGCGTGATTTTAAAGCAGCGTCTTTTCTCTGGTGACGTGACTTTTATACACCAGTCGTTACAGCGGCATCGTTAATATTCTGCTGTAACTGAAGAGAGACGATGTTCAGTCTGTATTTAAACTCAGTGAACAGCAGTGATGTCTGTGAAGACCTAAACAGAGGTCGAGGGAATCTTTGGATAGATTAAACCTTTTTAATAAAGCCGAGAAAAAGTTGGTTTTATTGTAAAGGAAACAATGTTGCGACTTCATCTGCAGATGAAAAGACTTCAAGGTGTCTCACAGCTCCGACCTTCAGAGGACCGGCCCGATAATCAAACAGAATTTAGTTTCATTTCATTTCTTCTTCTTATCTTTAAAAACAGATTTAGCCTCGTTTTAAAGGACACGTTGAGTCTTTTAAAGGTGTCCTGTCTCCTAGAAGTTACATTTAGATGGTTCTTAATTATTTTCCAGTAACAAATGTAATCCGTCGCTGGTTGTGTTTCGATCACAGGCAAAGTTTAGTTGAATAAATGAAGCTCTACATTTATGAATCGTTGTGTTGTCCAAACTTAAACCATTTCACAACCTTCACCAGCTGATGACCGGTCCAGTACCCCACCTGACTCTGTGTCCTCTGGGCTACGTACTTTTCATTGGTCACACATGTCGTTCGTTATATCGACCTTTCCAGTCGTTCGGATACGAGGACATGTTGGGCGTGATGTGTCCTTCAGAACGGATTTATATGAACCTACATCACATCCATGCAGCTCCGATCTCTGTTCTGTGCAGAGTTCACACCAGGCTTCAGTCACCTCAGTTACACATGTATATTATTAAGCTCGATGTATTTCCTCTCTGCCTCTCTGCAGAAGGAAACACAGTCTGCTGAAGAACAAAGCGAGTTTTGTCCTTGAGAGGCTGTAACTTTGAGGGAAGCCCTCTCACTTCATCTGACTAACAGACTGCTGAAGCATCACATTAGCTTTTGCTGAACGTCGGATTTTACACACTGAACCGCCGTCTGTTGATTTTGTCCCTGAATCACTTTGAAATCACATTAACGCCGAAGCTGCTTCAGGAGGCGATCTGCTCGCAGTCGGCACAGACGGAGGAACAGTCGCTGCAACCAGAGACGCCTTCAGAGCTCGTACAGACGGACAGACGGACCTGAGCTCGGTCTGCAGGTCTGTTCCTCTGCTGCTGGAATTCTCCATCAGATCAGATGCATTGTTACGCTGACTGCGTCACCCTTCACCCCGAGTGCAACCCGAACCACAGGCCTCCTCACATTACACCTCGCCCCCCACACAGGTCAGCAGGTCAGGCTTTGTGTCTGGCCTCAGGAATGCCCCCCCTCAGGTGGATCTGTAATCAGTCCGCTGCGATCTCAGCCACACCGAGGCTAACAAACCAATCGCAGCGGCAGATTGGCATTCCTCCTGTCCAAGTGCTCCAGCAGACAACTAATTGGTTCTTTTGTGTGAACGAGGTGTCGGCTGTTATTCAGCCGTGGGTGGCTGCTAACGACCAGGACACTTCTGCAGATCAGAGCCGGTGGAAACACCCTCGGACTCGCAGGTCGATGCTTCTCCTGTTCGGTCACCGTGATCAAACGCTTCCACATGCATGTGCACAGAGCTCCGGTTCTTTAAACAGGTGGCCCACTTTGGTTTGAAGTAACTTAATAAAACACAACTGGCTACTTACCCTCCACCTGTTACAGATTTTAAGTCTCCTGGTGATTCGTTTTCCTCATGTTTTATTGCTGTTCACCATCATCGACATGCAGCTCCGTCTCCAGGAGCTAATGTCAGCAGATACGTCCAAATTCTACCAAATGTGGCACTATCACCTTCATATTATATGATTATTATCCACCTTTTACGTCAGAATGTGGTGTTATTACAGCCAACAAGGCTGCCACATGCCGACTGCTGTTCAAGTCACACCAGAGGATATTTATATTTATATATATATAAAGACACCTGGACAGACATCTCCATCCGTGATCTGACCAAAACAAGTATTTGGATCAAAACCATGATGTTTTCTAACCGTCACCAAGTCGTAACCACAGAGTTGTGACAAGAGACAAATAGAAAGTTCTACCTGGACAAACGTGAAGTTGCCACATAAAGAAGCTTCCAGTCTGAACTGATCTGTGGTCTCATACTGAAACTTTATCATGATGTAAATACATGTTTGGTAAAGATGAGATAAAGATAAAGATAATTCAAACTAACTTACCATATTTTTTGGACTATAAGGCGCACTTAAAATCCTTTTCTCAAAAATTGACAGTGCGCCTTATGTCTGATTACTTATTGTGCTTACTGACCGATTTTATGTGGTACACTGGGCTCAAAAATCTGTCGAAATGTGTAAGTACGACTTTGGTAAGCAATAAAGCCGCTCCGCTCAATGGATATTCGGAGCATTACGGTACGCTGTGTCACTTCCTGATCGGCCCGTAACAGGACACCTGAGCAGTCTACAAGACTGCCTGACTGTAATGTCTAAACTAGAAGTGCATTCATGTCAGGCAGCCCGGAGTACGCGCTAGCAACAATAAACCAATCAGAGAACAGTATTTAGTACACTTACCCCCACCACTTTTTATACGTAATACGTACTGTGCTTTAACATTATATTGACGAAAGGGATCCAGGCATGCTTGATGCCGAAATCGCACAGCTGTTTAACTCAGACACTGAAGATGAAGAATTCGATGGATTTGTGGAAGAGGAATGAATCAATAAGTGAGTGTATTTTTCTGTACCGGTATTTGTTGTTACAACTGAGTTGAATAAAGTTTGATTTACCGGACTGTGTAGTTTTGCTTAATGCGCCTTATCACCCGAAAAATACGGTAGTTTAGTCAGGAAAGATATTGCAGGTGGTGAAAAGTAATTCATCCATTTCTTCAGGTACTGAAGCTACTTTCATACATTTTCTAATCCACAACAATTATTTGACAGCTGCAGTTACAGGTTACTTTTCATATTTCACATAAAGATATGTGATGCAGTAATATGTGTATAATAGTTAATGATGTGACTGAAAACTCATGAAGTACCATCTGTGACCTGAACTGATTTCACTTCAGTGTTTTAATTCCCCATTAAATCTTGCTGTTTACTCGTTATTAGCATAAAGCTGCGCCGGTGTCACATCCCTCCGCTGAAACACGACTCTGCTGGATCAGCGCCAGGATGATCCGGAGCTGTTCTGGCAGTTTGAGGCGGCTGAGCGTCCAGTAATGACACGTCTCTGTTGGCAGTTTCTTTATTTACCTGTGGCGACTCTCAGAAACACTCAGAGGAAGAATCTCAGTGAAGTTCTCTAGTTGATGATGTGCGACAGTTTGTCTGAATGCACCTAATGTAACTGAATTTGTTTTATTGTTGACATTTTGTGAGTTTATTTCTTCATTTATTCGACTAAGCAGTGAGCTCGCTGATGAAACTACAGGAGGGTCATTCCATGAAATCGGTGCCTTTTGTGTCCCCAAGAAATGATCAGTCATAAAATTACAGTAACAACAAACAAAGATGTAATTTGAAAATATAACATTACCATGTCTTCTCTCCTCAATAAAACATCAAATTAAAATCAATTAAATATTATTTTAAATAATAAAAATGATTTTTAAGCTGATGAGGGTGAGGTTTTTGGCCTGTCCCTCACTGTTGTTGTTGTACGTCAGCAGGACTTTTAATTTGTAAAATGTTGGCAAAATGTTAAAATGTTCACATTTACATATTGTTTTAAGTATGATCTTATTGTGAAACAGTGTTTTTGGTAAAAATATACATTAATTGTAATAAATATTTACCAATTTATCGGTGTCCCCTAATTTTATGTCAACCCTGTTACCTTAACCAAAAAACCCTATCAAAATAACGGTACATTCCAGATTTGACATGATTTACAGGAGGTTGCATCATCTCTGAACCAGGATGCTAACAGCTCAGTGACAAGTAAGTTTTGCTCATCTCTGATGTGCTATTTTTGATATTTTTTCAAGGTTGAACCAGGGGGACAAGCATACAACGTCAACCCTGTTACCATTTTTAAACATATAAATCCAAACAATTATTTATTTCTCATAATATAATCAATATGTACATGTAATTTCCTTTCAAAGTACATAGCATGTGCTTTAGCTAACATTTGTTTTAGCTAGCAATGGGCAAATTAGCTTGAAATGGTCAACCCTGTTACTGTCAACCCTGTTACCTTTCCAGTAACAGGACTTGACTAAAACAGTTATAAAATATGAAATTCCATAGCTGAGATGGCACAATATCATTTCTTGTCATTTAAACTGTCTACTGAAAAAATAGCAATTAAATATAATTTAAATTTTAACTTTTCAAAGTTGAAAAGGCACCGATTTCATGGAATGACCCAGGAGACTCTCACATTGTGGTGTTAGGAGACAGAGCTAGCTGGTTAGCATGCTAATTCCTCTGCAACACAGTCGTGTCTTCACATCCTGCTGATATTGTTAGCACATTTTTTGAGTATTTCGAACTCTGGCCACATCTTACAAACCGCTCCTTTAAACAACATGAAAGATTTAAGTGTTTGAGTGTTTTTCAGCTGTGATGTTTCGTCCTCTTGTGGTTTGACGAACAGTGAAACAGTGATGGTGTTCGCGGGTCGCGGCTCGAGACGAGGATTAGTTTCTCATCTGCCTGACGGGAGCGCTGAACCTCACACACGGACTCTCACGCTCTCCCATTTAGCGTCGGCTTTAAGGCAGAAAACATGGTGAAAGAATGTGTGTTTGGTCGCAGTGAGTCATGAGGGCCGTTCGGTTTTCATTAAACCGGGTTCCAGAGTGTGATTTAATGTGAGACTCTGGATGAGAGAGTTTAGAGAGTTTAAGGAGCCTCATTCATTCATCCCCCCTTCGTCCGTCCAGTCTGCAGGGAGACACCAGCTTTAATACTCTCACCACCTCAGCTGTGTGTGTGTGTGTGTGTGTGTGTGTGTGTGTGTGTGTGTGTGTGTGTGTGCTCCCCATGCAGCCGACCCTGTGTAAGATGGATGTTCGGTGCTGAGGAGCATTTTTTCCTCTCCACGGGGGGAGACCTTCCATATAATAACCTGAACCTTTCAGCACTCCCTCTCTCCGTCGCTCTCCATCACTCAGTGTGCGGCGCTCTCTCTCTCTATTTTCTCCCAGCATGCAGCTGTCCGTCTCTTCGCCGCTCGTAGCTCAGAGCTGTCCTTTTCTATTTCGGTCCGTTATCTCTCTCTCTCTCTCTCTCTGCTGCTCTTTGTGGTTGTGTTTAGTCTTGGTTTGTGTGTCGGTTTGTGTTGTTATGTGTCTTGCTGTGTGACTTACCTGACATCAGGTGTGTAGCAGTGAGAACATACAGGGACGAGTGTTGGGCTCAAACAGTCTTCAGTCGTATCGTATCAGTGTTCCTGGTATTTTCCACCTTTGTCTTTCACTGGTTGTAAAATGGTTCATGTTCTCACTTCAAATGTCCAGAGAAGACGTCCCGATGACCCGTTCAGCGCCGACCCGTTCCCTCCCACCGCTCGTCCTCTCTGGACCCAGATGTTGCGTCAGGTGAGGAGCATCACTCTGGAGGCAGGTGAGCAGGTTCTCTGCAAACGGAGCGTAGAGAATCTGGAACAGCTGGAGGAGGAGATTCATCGCTTCCTCCAGACATAAAGCAGCTTCACCAACACATTCATCTCCTCGACCTCCTGTCTGTCTGTCTGTCTGTCTCACTGCCTCCCTCTCTAATTACCTGTCTGTCTCTCTCTGTCTCGTCTTGATCTGCTGCTCTGATGCTGCACGAACATCACCAGCCTGAGCAGATTTCATCTTTACATGCTCAGCACGCCGGAGAGACTCTCACGTCCCAGAAGGATTGTCTTCAAAAGCTGAACACATCACATGTTCAGTCGTGGTGGTTTGGAGAAGGTTTGTCTTATTTTTAAATAAGTTGAGCATGATGTCCTTCGCTCTGAGTACCAGCCCAGAGACACTGGACTGTCCCGGGGTGTTACCGGAGCAGCTCTGCTCGGCTGCAAGAAAAACACGGAGAGGAAACTGTGCATGAAAAAGGACGGACAGGTCGTATGGCCCGGCCCTAACACTATGTAGACTTATTTTCTGACCACTTTAGCAGGAATTTTCTGAACTAAATCTGTTTCCCTCCTTTCAAAAGGACCCAAACACGAGACACAAAGCAGCAGGTAGGAAACAAAAGCAGGATTTGATAATAACCTGACACAAAATCCAAAAGCAGGCAGCAAAAAACCAGAAACTAAATAAAATACAAACCAAAGAAGCTCTTTGACTGTTGGAGTGAAGACAAAGGACACAGGAGACACAAACGAAACACAGGAGAAGAAGAAAAAGGACACACGAGGACAGAACTTCAAAATAAAACAGGAAATAAGTACAAACAAACTCAGACCACTGTTGGGTCGCAGCAGGAAGTGTCCACACTGTTCTTATAACAGGAACAAGTCAGATTGTATATTTGTTGTCGTCAGTGTTAATCAGCAGTTTAAGTTGTGGTAGTAATTTATTTTTAGTTCTGCAGCTCGTTGGAGTCAATTAGCATCGTTACTCCATTTGTCTTTGTTCTGCTGATGGTTGAGGAGCCGAGGGGTTTGGAGGGTTTCTTCATCTGGATTTTAATTACAAACATAAACAGAACAACAACAACACAAAGCTCCACACACACACACACAGCTTTAATCAGTGTGTGTGTTCATATGTGTCAAGGTGAAACATTACATCGTTCACACACCTGAAGTTCAGATGTTCAGAGTAACCTGTAGGCCACAGGAGAGTGTGTGTGTGTGTGTGTGTGTGTGTGTGTGTGTGTGTGTGTGTGTGTGTGTGTGTGAGTGTGTGTGTGTGTGTGTGTGAGTGAGACGACCTCGCCGCAGCACTAACGACTCCTAACGACCTGGCCGAGGCCGCTGGGAGTGGAGCTCAGGTGAGACTTCAGACGGCAGCGAGCGGAGCGACGGAGGAAGACGCAGACAAAGAGAAGATAAATTATCCACAGCGAGAGGAAGAGAGAGAGACGGAACAAAGTGATGGGAGTCTGATGCTTCAGGACTGTGGGGAAACAGTTTGTTCATAACGAGGTGACAGAACACAGAAGAGACGATCAGACGGCTCAGAGAGACGTGAGAATCAAGTCCTGGAATAAAGACAGAGTTCTGACCCGAATCTTCAGACGAGGACGAAGAGACGCAGGTCAGAATCTGTCCAGGTGGATGAAAGCTGTAATATTTATGTCTGAATAAATGTCTCACTTTCACTTTCACTTTCTATGAAGACCACATCTACGGTACGTTCTGATGCTTCAGGACTCCACTCAGAACACGAGACAGGTGTTTCAATCCAAACCAGGATGTTGTCTCACTCTCACCAGGTGGTTTTGTGCCTGAACAGAACCAGAACAGAACCAGAACATAAACACAGCACTGTGTTCAACCTACACAAACGTAAACTACGACTGAACTCTTAATGTTGAAACTGAAGAATGAGCGAGATGTAGAACAGCGACTGGTTTACTGTGAAAACCATCGATAGTATATCTGCTGTGACGTCTCCACACGTCTCTCTGTGATTTAATGTTTTGGATTTTAAAAGCTTGAATGTTTTTCAGTGTTTCTTAATTTTTACTTTGAGCTGATTTAAAAATTAAGCTCAAGCCAGGAATTCATTACAGTCCCCGGCTTGTCCCCGGCTTGTCCATGGCTCGTACCCGGCTCATCCATGGCTCGTACCCGGCTCGTACCCTGCACGTCCATGGCTCGTACCCGGCTTGTCCGTGGCTCGTTCCCGGCTTGTCCGTGGCTCGTCCCCGGCTCGTCCCCGGCTCGTCCCCGGCTCGTCCCCGGCTCGTCCCCGGCTCATCCCCGGCTCGTCCCCGGCACGTCCCCGGCTCGTCCCCGGCTCGTCCCCGGCTCGTCCCCGGCTCGTCCCTGGCTCGTACCTGGCTCTTCCATGGCTCGTACCCGGCTCGTCCCTGGCTCGTACCCGGCTCGTCCCTGGCTCGTACCTGGCTCTTCCATGGCTCGTACCCGGCTCGTCCCTGGCTCGTACCCGGCTCGTCCCTGGCTCGTACCTGGCTCTTCCATGGCTCGTACCCGGCTCGTCCCTGGCTCGTACCCTTCTCCTCCATGGCTCGTCCATGGCTCGTCCCCGGCTCGTCCCCGGCTCGTCCCCGGCCCGTGGCTCGACCCGGCCCACGCTCCCTCTCCGCCCGGCTCTCCTTCTCGCCTGCTGCCCTGCAAACGAGCGCTCTAATCAACAGAATAGCGGCGAGCCCCGGGGACCAAACAAACAAACACGGAAAAAGCAAATCAACAAAGTACCTCATTATGAAGATCTGCATTGCTGCTGGTGATCATTAGTGGAGGGAGATTAATGCACACTTCTGGTTCTGGTGTGAAAGACAGGAAGAAGGTTAATATTTAATAATGTGATCCAGCAGATCTTCAGAACCGTCCACCACGTTCCTGAACATCTCACTCGCTTCATCCTGATGTCTGACTGAAATATACTCCAAATACTGAAATCAGTGATGTTAAATCTAAAAGAGGAAACTGTGAACAGTAAATGGACTCAGTGTGAATCTGTGAAAATAAACTGTGAGGAAATTATTCTAGGGGAGAAAGTCTGGTGAATAAAGTTTATACTGACGCCTCTTTATGACCTGCAGGAGCAAACAAGACCAAGAATGAGAAGATTAAGGTTATTTCTATACAGTTATTACACTTAATCTTAATCCAGTAATTCAGAATATTTCCACTGGTTTTCCGCTGGTTGCCGCTACGGTTTTGCTCCGTCGTACATCATCCAGCACCGACTCCGTGTTGAGTTCAGCGCTGCCGGACAGCTGTGAGACCGTATACGTATGTGTTATAAACACAACAACAAGAAGTGTTCCCGACCAAATGATCAGAAGAAGTCCTTGGATTTGGAGCAGATAGCCAAAGCAGTGGAGTCAGTGGACGTTAACACATCTTTAATAAACGACTAAATCTTTAATAACTGTTTAAACTCCAACAACAGACGTCCGAACAGACTAACTGAGGATTTAGGAGGCTGTCTTTTAACAAAGCACCAATCACAGATAGAAATCATACTGTAAATCCATCAGGTTTCACTCAGACATAAATCTTCTCTGTTCACTTTACAATTAATTCAGCAGAAAGCAGATTTTCTAAGACGTGATCACATCATCAGCGACGTCTGAGGAGGAACGAGCCGGTGTTTAGTCAGACCTTTGTCCTTCAACCCAACCTCCATCGACAACTCGCTGTTTCCTTTAAACCAGTGTACACAGACCAGATAATCCCAAACACACACACACACACACACACACACACACACACACACAAAGATGGACACCTTACACAAAGCTCACAAAGGAATGCCGGAGGGTGAAGCAAGAAAGCAGGCGGCCAAAGATGACTCACTTCATGCACTGTAGCTCACACACACACACACACACACACACACACACACACACACACACACACACACACACACACACACACACACACACACACACACACACCTGGCTGCTCCGTAGCAGCTTGTCCCTGTAATCTGTGACCTGACTTCCCAAACTCTCAGTATGCGAAATGCTCGAGGAATGCCAAACAAACAGACGTGCCTCGACATCACAGCACATTTCAGCCAGGAGACGAGAGGATCAGAGAGCAGGAGATGGATCGGTGACGGGGTGGAGAGAGCGAGATGATGAAAGGAGGGACGAGGGCAACGTTAGACAGGACAGGAGACGAAGAGGAGAAAGAAAAAAACAGAGAGAAGACGGAGGAGACGAAGGAGGAATGAAAAGGACGTGAGGAGGTAGGAAGAGAAAGGAGAGAAGACAGATGGGTGGGAGGAGAAGGCGAGGAATGAAAGGGAAGAGGAGCGTGACGATAAGACCAAAGCCGAAGGTGAAGACTGAGGAGAGGAGAAGCTCGAGGGGGGATGAACGACAGCAACGGACAGATGGTGGGATAAGAGAAGGGGAGGAGAGGGAGGAAGTGTTGAGGCCGGAAGAGGAGGGAACATGAAAGTGAAGAGGAAGACGAGCACACGTGAAGCCAGAAACCAGGATGAGGCGAACAACGAGACGGAGGAGAGGAAGAGGAGACACATGTGGAGAACAAAGGAGGACGAGAAGAACAACAGAGATTACGGAGGATTTCACGTGTCGTCCAAACAGATCGTCTCTCTCAGCCGCCTCCTCCTCCTGCCGACTTCCACCGTAAAGATATTTGTCATATCCGTCATCGGAACAATAAACAGCAGCGCACAGCGACAGGAAGTGGCTGCTGGGAGAGCAAACACACACACAACGCAGACAAACACACAAAGTGTCGCCTCGCCGAGCGCTTTGATTCCCCGCTGATCCTCCTCACACTGCTCTCATCCTGCTGCTCGCATGTTCAACACTCAGAGTTCAGTCTGATCGCAGACGGGAGGCCGACTCACACCTCAGGGTCAGGACTGTGTGTGTGTGTGTGTGTGTGTGTGTGTGTGTGTGTGTGTGTGTGTGTGTGTGTCTTTGTGTTACTATAGGTTTAAAGACGGAGGCATCTCCGTAAACAAATGTCCCCCGCTGTGTGAAGGATGTTTAGAGAAGCTTAAGACTTTTTTCTGCCAACAGAGGATTTGTCTGAGTGTGTGTGTGTGTGTGTTCGTGTGTGTGTGTGTGTGTGTGCATGGCTACATAAAGATGGCCGCCACGTCTCCTCTTCCTCCCACTGTACGACGACGAAGCCACAACATCCCGGTTGCGAGCGCTGCAGTCTGGCGACACATGCGATGGTACCGAGGTCCGGCCCGTTACACCTGTCACATGACCTGTTAATATACGTGCGTGTGTGTGTGTGTGTGTTTACACGTACTTATCTGTAACACGCGTGTGAGGAGGTGTGTGTGTGAGTGTAAGAACAAACAGGACGTTATCTCGGGGGAAATCTGAGGCTTGGAGGGAAGAAAGTCAATAAAGAGAAGAGCTCATTTATCGTCTGTGAGCATCGGTCAAGGACGCCGCAGCGCCTCACCAGGGAACCCGGTCGCAGCTCGATAACCACAGACACTCTCCTCGCTGGGAAAGTTTCAGCTCCTCCAGAGCCAGAATTTCTCCCGCTGAAACTTTCTGTCCTGCTATCACCGATCGATAGATTTGTGTTATCGACACAGCTGCGTGCCTGAACTCTCAATGACCTCAGTGGTCGTTGTTTAACGTGATGAGCGAGTTTCTGTATCTGGACCCGTGAGCTGGAGGCCGGCGCTGCTCAGCAGAACCAGGCTGTGCTAACAGAGAGTTGTTACTTAAATCCTGAAATTGATTTGCTCAATTTATTATTCTTTATATGCTTTTTAAAACTCTTTTTCAGCTCAGTTATCTGGTGACGATCGAACTCGTACCGGACGCTCATCTGAGCTCCGGCTCGATTCTACATGTTTCTATCCTTTTATGATCGTTCTGAATGGTTCAAGTGAAATCAATAAGTTATCTGCAAAGAGGAAACTGTGGTGACGACAGACGAGGGTCTGATGACAGAAGGTGTCGTCTCCTGTTCAGACTGAAAAGCTCCTCCATATAAAACATCATATTTTGTTTTTTCTAAAGAGGACAACACAGTTTGGATTATTTGACTTCTTGATTAATGTGCATTTATATATATGTGCGTATATATCATGTAGATCTTATTACTGGCTTTCTGTTTCTTTTAATCTTCTTTTAGTTCTCTCTGAGCTTTTAATTTTAAAAAGAAACATTCATATTTAAAGTGTTTCAGGCTGAAGAGGCTCATTGAAGGTGGACATCACCTGCACAGATTCATCATCTGTCCACCAGCAGAAGAAAATGACTCGCCTGAAACCAAATGTTCAAATCATTTGTTTACATCTCGTGAACATGAGCAGAGAAAAGGGAACAACAATTAATTTCAGAAGGTGATAAAAACAACGAACAACAAACAAACTCTTCAATAATTAGTGAAAACAACACTGAACTTTTTATGTTTCTGTACAAATAAAGAAAGTGCATTAACGCTCAGACTCCACAGTGAGGTGACGTCTGCAGGTCTGAAGCCTTTTCACACAAAACATAAACCCGACCACCTAACGACTATTAAGAAACCCTGATATACATAATCACAACTCCTCCTGCCTCCTATAACCATCGGTGATCATGTGACTTCACCTCGTTAGCAGCTCCGCTCACACATTACCATCGTTAGTTTAATGATTTGACTTGAACATTTTCTTCCGGCGAACTTTCCCTCTGAAGTTTGTGTACGTTATACACATGTTCAAATATTAATCAGTGAGTTTTGCAGTTTTTAATTAAATACATTCTGTAGCTGGTTGGAAATTAATCTCTCGGTTTAAATTGTAATGGAATTTTAATGACATTTTATTAATTGCACAGAGCCAATTAAGAGCAGGAAGTATGTGAGGGGGAGAAACGTTGTGGGTCTGCAGATACAGTTTCAGTGAGCTGCAGCAGAACATGTCATGAACTGTTTAATCCTGCTGGAATACGAGATGAGAGAGTTAATCTGAGGCGGCTCCTCAGAGCCCCGACCCTCCCATCGGTCGTCAGCTGACTGCAGGTCCACATCAGGACACCTGAAAACACCTGTAGACCTGTTGTTTCCTTCTGCATCTACAGGACGCTGCACTGAGGCTTCGCTCGTGTGCACATCCACCAAAGAGACATCGCTGTGTTACGATCTCAGTGAGGTGAACTGTGGACTTTAACGATTGTACAGCACCAGGTTGTAAACATGTTTATTCTGCTGTAAAGTGAACGTGGAGGCCCAGAGGTTGGCGCTCGAAGACAACAGAAAGCCAGAGAGGACAACATGGAGGAAGCCATCATGTCGGCCCGGTTCACTCCCATTTATGACACAATCACACAGAGACGCTCTGATTAAACTGCCAGAACTTATTAGGAACAAAGAGTTTTTCCTTCTTTACCAACTAATAATTGAATAAAATGAAGTAGAGTCCTGAGAACTCGATGTCAGGTCAGTAAGGACTCGGAGGGGACAGACCAGTAGAGAGACTCAGACCGACTGAGACTGACCGGCTGAGACAGACCAGCTGAGACAGACCGACTAAGACAGACGGAGATAGACCGACTGAGACAGACCGACTGAGACAGACCGACTAAGACAGACCAACTCAGACAGACCAGCTGAGGCAGACCAGCTGAGACAGACCAGCTGAGGCAGACTGAGACAGACCGACTGAGACAGACCGACTGAGACAGACAGACTGAGACAGACCGACTGAGACAGACCGACTGAGACAGACCGACTGAGACAGACCAGCTGAGACAGACCAGCTGAGACAGACCAGCTGAGACAGACCGACTGAGACAGACCGACTGAGACAGACCAGCTGAGACAGACCAGCTGAAACAGACCAGCTGAGACAGACTGAGACAGACAGACTGAGACAGACCGACTGAGACCGACTGAGACAGACCGGCTGAGACAGACGGAGCTGCAGCGTCTCTATAAACTGAGCACTTGCGTTGCAGTGGAATGAGAGAGTAAAGCAGAGGAATGAAGACAGACGAGGAGGAGGACTGAACATAACACACTCTGACGTACAGTAAACGGACAAAACACAAATCTACCGCCTCCGTCCTCCGACTGAAGCATCAGGTGAGGACACGCTCCTCCTGGGATGGATCCTCGCAGCAGATGCAATTCAGAAAGACATTCCTTCACGTGTTTTATGTCCCTGCGCCGTCCTCGGAGGGAAATCGCTTCCCGCTGCACAGTATTACCCAAAGTGTAATAGCCTGGCTGATGAAGAGCGTCTCAGTGTACATACAACACAATTATAGTCCACAGCTCGCCGCCATGACGCTGGATTCAAATTGACTTCTGTTGTAATCTATTCCTCTGCCTCTGTGTGTGTGTCCTCTCGTGGTGAGTGTACTCGTCTGACAGATTGGTTTCGCCTGCATCCTCTCCACCCCACTGTAATTTACCTGAACCGAATCAGACATCAGGTAGCGCCGTCGCACTGAGACAGAAGTGTAATTGTCTTGTTTAATGAGCCCTGGCTCTCCGTGGCTGTGTTCACACGCACAGCCCTGAAATTAGCTCTCCCTTTAGCGCGCGCTAACAGGAAGTAAAGCAACCCGCCGAGGCCACTCGACCAAAAACAGATCTTCTTTTCTAACACACACATGCTCATGTTGAGTTACTGTTAGTGGGGTTGTTTCTGCTCTGAACACATGCATGCATGTTAATGTTCACAGTAACTCATTCACAGATCTACTGAAACGTCTGTGATATTAAACGTGCAACACGCTCGGCTGCTGAAGACAAATCATCCTGAAACACACTCAGGAACACTGACTGAGACACCAGCTGTCAGCTCGTCCTCTGCACAGGAAATACTAATAAATATACAGATAAAAATTTTGACTCTATATGTGCAAAAGAGAGAAATGTGTGCAGAAAAAAACACAACAGATCAAATCAAACAGGTCACATGTACCCCCAAATGCTAAAATGTGAAATGTCCGAATAAACATTTGCATCCAACACAACGTAGAAAAGTCTCAGAGCACTCGGGTCTGAATTTTACCAGAGTCTGAGGTAATACGGATAAAAATGTTGACTTCATGTGTGCAAAAGAGAGAAATATGTGCAGAAAAGGTGAATTAAAAACACAACCAATCAAATCAAACAGGTCACATGTGAATCGTCTGTGAACCAAATGTACTCCTGAATGCTCACATGTGAAATGTCAGAATAAACATTTACATCCAACACAACGTAGAAAAGTCTCGGGTCTGAATTCTATCAAAGTCTGAGGTATCGTTCATTTAAAAGAGTCGGCTCCTTCACTGGTTCGGACTGAAATCTGTGTTTATTCATTTTCTGATAGCAAGAAACTATAATTCTGACTGAGAGACGGACTGAAATGTGTGTAATTATAAGCAGGTTGTAATGGATGTTTGAACAATGAGATGAGCGCTGATCTTCACCTCGCAGGAGAGGCACCTGTTTGTAAAGTGTGTAATCAGCAGCAGTTATCACGGGTCAGCTTCTCGCCGGCGGAGAGGAAGACGAGGAGGGAAAATAAACGACGAGTGTTGGAGGAGAGACGGAGGCTGCGAGGACGTCTCAGCGTCTCAATGACGGTTAGGAGTGGAGAGAAAATGAAAGACAATGATGGAGGTTAAACGGGAGTAATACGAAATGAGACAGTGAGAAGTGTGTGTGTGTGTGTGTGTGTGTGATGCTGTCTTGGCGTGCAATTAATACCAATATCCCCGCTTCCGTCAGACCGTTAAGCGGATCAACCCACACAATTTAGCGCCGAGATGAGGCGAGCAGCGTTCATTTGTGTGAAATAAACGACCTGGCTGTGTGACCACAGCTGCCACGTTACTCATGTGTGAACGTACCACCGAAGAAGAGATTCCCTCTGGTGAAAAGCCTCGGCCTCGAGAAACAGTAATGACTTTTTCATTTGTTATTATCGCGCGGATGCAGAGTGTAACATGACTGCAGGTCAGCGCTCTCGTTATTGTTTATGACGCCGTCTCTCGACACAAAACGCTGGAAACAGCCAAAGCTTCTCCCGATAAGCGCGACATTTGATTCATCCGTTTCAGCGCGGCGGCGCCTCGGAGCTGCGCTGTCATTATGTAATAAATGCAAATGAAAGCAATCAAAAGCTTATGAGCTTATATAAGGTTAGATTGAAACGGGCAGACGCTAAGTGTGTAATTTTCCACTGGTGGAAGTGTGTTTTTAAACGATGGCGGCGAGCCGTTCGTCGGAGAGATTCCCTTCATCATCTTAATTTGACATTTGCCGGATTTCTTCACTGGGGGAAAATGTTCGACGTCTTAACTTCATGAATCACAAAGTCGGACTGAAATAAAATCTCTCTCATTTACTCTGATGCAGTTGTTACGTTACGTACCTTTAATATATTCTGGAGTTAAAGATGGGTTTGTCTTCAGCGCTGATGTTCTGAAGGTGCCAACTGTCCAATGTTGGTTCTCTCTGGTGTGAAACAAGGTTACCAAACATCTGTGACCTCCAGCAGGTACCGGTCCGGTCCACAGCGTCTGAGTTCACGGTTCTCTGTCGGACAGCAGTGGATTGTCCTCTCTGGTTTGAGCTGCTGCCCAAAGTGAAGGAGTTGAAGTATCTCAGCGTCCTGTGATGATAAAATGGAGCGTGAGACGGAGAGCTTGAAGGGAAAGCTTTTGATTTACCAGCTGTTACGGGCCATTGTGTGTGGCTTGTTGTCTTTTGTTTCTCTTTTCTCTTTGCTTTCAGGTACCACCCTTTCCCTCTCCTCCTCAATCAGCTGATTAGCTGATTGACAGCTGTAGGCTATAAAGCTGCAGCCGGGTGTTTCAGTGGAAAGAGTGTTCCTGTGTGCGGTGTGATCATCTCTGGCCGTCGTTTTGTTTGAGAAAGCCTTCTCCTTGTGTTATAGGAGTTTGTGAATAAATCCCTGCGACTGCAGGCGGTCCTTCGTTGTTTATGGTCTGTGCTTTAATTGTTACCTGTTAACTGTTCCCCTAGACCAATTTCTGCCCTGCCGGGTTCGTAACACCAGCTGATCTACGTTCCAACCCTCAGCTGAGGTCATGAGCTGCGGGTAGTGACCCAAAACGATGAGATGGTGGAAACAAGTGGACAAAATGAGCATCTGGGCTCGCCTCGGAGACAGTATGAGGAGAATAAAACTGCTCCTTCAGGTCGAAAGGAGCCACCTGACGATCATAACGAGTCGAGTTTATCTGCTGCACTGAACACTGTGGAGTTCACTTCATCACCGGTCTGCAGTCGGTACAGGAAGTGTTCTGGTTGGGTTGTGAAAGAATCCAACACAGAGCTGGAAGATGGTGACCCTCGCTCTCAAGTCTTCAGGTGATGATTGCTCGGAGTCCAGTATTTCCTCAGCGGAGAAGAGAGGACCATATGCTCCATCCTCGGGTTGCGGAGGAAGAAGTTAGCGCTGTTGGCACCGTCCTGAGACGGTTTGTTCTCCCCACTAGCTGTTCTGCAGCCAGCTGGGTCAGTATTTAGCGCTCGGGCTGGAGGTGCTGCTGGTTTAATGAGGTGGGCGCCGCTGCTGGTCCACTGCCAGCAGGAGCTTCATGACTCTAACATCTACCTGCAGCTCCTCAGCTCCTTCAGCACACTGTAGTCTGCTGTACATTTCTCCTGGTATTGATTGAATCCATCCAGAACCAGGCACATACAGTGGAATAAATCCCGTCTGACAAAAGCTAAGCAGAGAAACAAACCTGTTCTTTATGTTTCGTGTGCTTGCATAAGCAACACAACCTGTCACAGGAGCTTATTTCTTTTATATGTGCCTCCTGGAAATATTTTACAGCACTCCTGAAGTCATAAAGGGCCTCTGAAGCCGCTCAGGCCCGTAAAAGCTTTAACATCTGGTGTGGGAAGAAAGCAGCACGGTGAAATGTTCGCTTTATAATGTCAGGTCTATATTTATAAAAGCATGCAGGGCAGCAGGAGCAGCGTTCACGGGTGGAGGTCCACATGGACCAGCGCCGGTTCTGTCAAGGCTAAATGACATGTTAGGTCACACAGAGTGAACTCAAGCCTGTGCTTGTTCCCCGTCTATAGAAACAAACGCTGGAAATGTTCCCTGCATGTGGATTAGCTGTGTCATAACATGGGCTGAAACAGAAGTCCAAAGGCGTGTTGATATGTTCAGAACGATCCAACAGAGACCCCCCATGGAGTCACATGAGGGGATCAATAACTGATCAGTAATCGTCTCAGACATGTTGAGTCGTGTCTCTGCACTGTAAAAGGTAAGAGACATAAAACCTGCTCAGTTTTTCCCTCCAGCTTTCATTACGTGTTTGTTTGTCACGAACAAGCTTTTGCAGCACCTCACTGATTCTTCCGAGTCAATCGGCGCCATAAATCTGACGCCGACAGGTGAGTGAAGCTGTTCTGATGTCGTGCGACTGTCAGGTGTTCTGCTTCACCACCTCGTCAAACTCTGTGCCAATTACTTAACCATCAAACAGGTCGTGACTTTCAGGTTATTTATGGTTTGGCTTCCTGTCAGCAAACACAGCAATGCAACCCTGCAGGCTAACCTCGTGATAGCTGGCACACGGGTGGAGGCAGGTCGTGTGAATCATCTCCACCTGGTGTACGAGCTGACTTTGACTTTCAACAGACAAAACCGACTCAGTGCTGTTTATTGATGTGGCTTTTGTAAAACTTTATACAAAACTGAAATAAATAAAGTTAAAAACATGTCAAACCAACATGAAGACATGTTGCAGTGGACCCGATGCTAACGGACAGCTAGCTGGTTCCGCCTGCAGCTGAGCTGATCTGCAGTCAGCTGAACCCTTCAGGAGCTGATACAGAAAACTGCTCCAACAAGACCGGTCCACGATGGTTTTAATGAAACTGAGGAGAATCGTCAGGTGAACCAGGAGACAACGTCAGCAGTGGATGTTTCTGCTCACCACAGATCCGTCTGAGGACAAACGTGTCATATCACGTTATAGGATTATAAACTGACTGTAACAGTTCGTGGAGACCTTCGGACGTTTCCAGCTGTTTCTGTGGGGATTATTTTTCACAGGAAGTCTCGACGTCTCTATCCGTGATCACAGAGATCAAAACAGGTGTCTGAAGCCAAACCGTGATGTTTTCTAAGTCTAACCATGTGGTTTTGTCCCTAAACCTAAGAAGAGCATTTATTCTGGCTGTTGGTTCAGTGGATCCAGTGTGATTACTAATTGTTTTCTGGTAATAATGATTTAAAAAGAAACATCTCATGACAATAACAGCTGTGCACGTTCACAGACCTCCTGTTGATCGGGCTCGTCACAAAATGTTGACGTTCCACAAAAGTACATATTCAGTGAAAATCGACTTGCTGACCCTATAATCTGAGCTCCTGCAGGACAATATGTGAGCGGAGCATTAACAGCATCATCAGTCACTCAGTGAAGGTTCAGGTGGAACTAAAGTCTCTATAACAGTGACTCCATCAGTAAGTGTGTTATTCTTACAGCAGGTTAACTTTCACTCGTCTCGTGTTTTGGCTTCTCGCCACTGTGGTCTGTTTTTTTCTCCCTGCGGTTGCAGAGATTATCTATAATCCAATCAAAGCTACAGAATTAATGCCTGCTCACCGCCGACTGCTGCGAGGAAGAACACGGGCTGCAGGTGTGTTTACACACCTCTTTATGTTCGCTGCTCTTAAAGGCATTCAGAGTCTAAAACTCAGGAAACAGACACACACAGGTTCATCAGTCATTGCCTTCGTCAGGACGTCTGAAGCCTGGTCAGTCGGGGAAATCTCTTTCATTCATGCCTATTATGTATTTACCCCCCGGGTCAGGAATTACAGGGTAACTGGCTCCACTCTCTCAAGAAGGACTTGATTAAAAATCCATCCTGTTTTTATGTTGTGGAAAGTGACGGCAGCTCAGTGATGTGACGGGAACAGACGGGTTAAAGCAGCGTGATGACGAGACGGCTGACAGGTTAAAGATCGCCATGAGTATCCACACATACAGAAAACATCAAATGTCGTCTAATATCACACAAAAAGTCAAGTTACTGCCAGAAAATGGCAACAAACTGTAAAGCTTCCACATCACACATGTGCACGCTGAATGTTGGACCAGGATTTGCTTTTCAACCATTGGTGATGTCACCAATAATGCTCATAGGCCCCGCCTCCCCAACTCAGATCCTCTACCAACAAGAAGAAAACACACTGTGTGGACGGTACAAAGACTTTCTATTCAGGTTTTTGTTCTACTAGACTCTCAGAGATTTTAATGTACCCAGAACTTCTTTCCCTAAACTGAGAAAAGTCTCATTTATCTGGACGAACACACACAGGAGCACCAGACCTCCATCCTCCAGAGAAAACACAACACCAGCTGAGGAAAACGACACAGAGAACTGTAAGACGGTCAGGACTGCAGGTCTCCTCCTCGTCCAACCTCCTTTAAACCTGAGGCAGCTGCTAACGACCTGATCAGATGCACCTGAGAGAGGAGAGAGGAGGAAACACACATCGAGCCAGAGTCATTATGGTTCGTCCTCTGAGCAGAGATATCTGGACCACAGTCTGCACTCATTCATCCAGAAGATGGAGAGATGCTTCAGGAGAGCTGCTGCAGTTTTCTGACGCTGCAGCCAGAAGATTATTACTTTAACAGACTTTATTATGTTTGGCCTCAGCTGATGATGTTTTATCTGCAAGGTTCATTTGTACGGCGGCTCCTGAATGAAACACAACACAGCAGCGAACGTTTTCCATTTTACAACTGAGACGATGGAACAACAGTTTGTTTGGTACCTGAACCGACCCAGAGTGGACTCGGCCGACCGTAGTCCTCACGCTGAGCACACTGAGTGTAACTGTGAGTTCTGACCGACAGCAGTCAGCGTGTTTCCTTTAACGGGTCGGACGTCCGTCCTCCAGCCGGCGGTGGACGCTGCTCTCCTGCCATCACCTGACACGCTCGAACGAGCTCGATCTAGAAACTGAGAGACTTCTGTGGGAACTTTTGTCCTGTTATTTATCTCAGAGGCAGCGATGCATAGTTAATGTCAAAGTCGACAGCTGAAAGTCAGACGCAAATGGTTTCACTGTTTAAGGGCACCTCGTATACGGCTCGATACCAGTTACAGCTTAAACAAGAAGTCAGAGCCTGTGAGGACGTGTTGAGGACAAAAACATTGAGAACATTTAAAGGATTATCTTTAACTTCTGTCTGTGTTTATTGCTTACGATGATTTGACAGATGTTACTTAGACAGGGAAAAGGTTTTAGTGGATTCAGGGAAGCAAATATATCCAAGAAAAGAACTTATCTCAAGGAAATTGAATCGAACACAACCGGATTTGGTTTTTGTCTTTTTTGGATTTGGTTTTTGTCTTTTTTCAAAAGACAAAAACCAAATCCAGTTGCGTTCGATTCAATTTCCTTGAGATAACTATGACCTGGATGAATGAGAATATTTGTCTTTTGATTGTCAGGTTGATTACAATGTCTTTTGTTACAATTACAATGTAACAAAAGACAAAGAGATACAATCGTACTTTATAGTCTCTGTCATTAACACACACAAACAAGCATGACTGTATATTTACATACACACACTGAACATAACTGCTGCATCAGACAGACAGAAGTACACAACGTCTTCATCGGCTTCTCTTTTCATTCTTTCCAATGTGGACACACACACACACACACACACACACTGCGCACACACACACACACACACACACACACACACACACACACACACACACACACACACACACACACACACAGGACTGAAACAGGAAGCTGGTGCTTCCCCCTGCTGACCCTTTTGGTGTAAAGTGACTCAGAGAGGAACAATAAAGAGTTAAACTCCAGGTTGACTTTGAAGGTCGATTAGAACCACAGAAGAGATGAATCCATGAAGTCCAATCACAATCAGAAGGTAAAGAAATGATAATATAAAAGCGAGGAGCAGGCGGCAGCTTCAGAAAGAGCAGCGCTGCCTCCATCCCTGCAGTCAATATCAGCCATCACACTTCATTATGAGCCCAGCAGGGAGCCGAGAGCAGAGCAACATGTTCTCTGCTGTGTTCACTGTTTCCTGCTTCAGCCTCAGCTTCTTTATTACAGCGTCATGACCAGATTATTAATGTTCTCTGTATTGTTCTCAGTGCAACATGCACACAACTCATTACTGTTTATATAAGAGCCGTCAGATGTGAATTTATCTGTGTGAACCTTTGATCCTCCAGCTTTGAATTCCTCCGACATCATCGTTCACACTTCCTCTGTTCGGTACGTGCAGACTTTATATCATCAGTCTGCAGCTTCCTTTCTGTCCGTCCGCCTCTGTAATGTGGTCGAACAGGTGAGGACATGGATGAGTGTTTTTATAGCGACAACAAAATTCAACCATTTCAACATAAACCAGCCTTCACAGGTTTGTCCCAGTTTCCTCAGTGCTACGCTAACAAGTTCAGATGACACAGTCGACTGTCACAAACATTTTAAACCTCATAATAAAAGGTTGTTTGCTACTCAGGACAAACACAACAGTTCAAATATTGACAATATAGACACAAACTCTGGTGTCCTGCAAGAAAGTCAAACACGCTACACGTCCATCAATCGATCCGTTTATTCAAACGTGGAAGAGACGGTACGAGTCTGGATTTCATTTGTAAGAGTGAGCTGACCAGATATTCTTACTGAGACGTCTGGAACGGGCATGAGATCGAGATCGATCGGAACCTAATTGGGACTAACATTTCGATTCTCCCGGAATCGTTCAAATGTTTTAATTTCGAATCGTAGTTTCGATACCCAGTGCGCCGACCGCAAGAAAAAGCCACTGAACACCAGCGAAGAAGAGTTCGCAGGAAGTGTGTGCGCAGCCATGGATCGTGCGTGCGCGATCTAAAATAAGCTTGACTACTTTCAGAATTGGCTCAGTGCAACAAGTTTATATCGTCCAGAGGAGCGTGCACGACTAACATGATGACACACATCCAGGTTCAACATGGAATAGAACTAAAGGAGTGCCCCGTCTTTGACGTGCTGAAAGGTAAAAAGTTCATAGAATTAAAATTCATAGAGAAGTTCAGACTATTTCATCCAGACAGAAACTGGTTAGCTAGCTCATTTAATGTGAACTTTTTTGACCCTGCCTCTTAAAAGAATTGGAACCGGAATCGAAGCGAGGAATCGGAATCGGAATCGGAATCGTTCAAATTCAAACGATACTCAACCTTATCTGGAACATTCCAGCTGTGTTTCTGTAATATTTGAATCCAGTGCTGTGACAAGAGATAAACAGAAAATTGAACCCAAAGAAACATAAAGTTGCAACATTGTCGCCAAAGTTTTACCTCGTCAGCTGTTAACATCCTCTGTCAACATTTGCTCTGTCGGCGGAGCTGCCAGCTCTGACTTCCTGCCACATAAAGGACACGCTGCCTCCACGCTGGCAGCCGACGCTGGCAGCCGAGGTGCAGAATCATCCAATCTGGCTATAACTCCCAGGGACAGTGAGATTGAGCCTGGCTCCGTCACCAACACCACAAATGCTCCCGCTGCTGATGGAGCAAATCCCCACAGGCCAGATCCAAAATGTGAAGCCTGAGCAGGAGAGTGGACGCTCAGCAGATTAACGCTCGTTAGACTCCATCCGGCTGTAATCTAATCTGCAGGTGTCCACAGACTTTTGTCACAGTGGTTCAAGATTTACAGGGATTAGTGATGATAATACATTCAATCAGCATAAATACATAAGAAGGAATGACGGACAGATGTGTGTTTGTTGATGCAACTTCCTGCCTCCCTCCACCTCACATCTGACTCCTCCCTCCACCTCACATCTAACTCCCTCCTCCACCTCACATCTAACTCCTCCCTCCACCTCACATCTAACTCCCCCCTCCACCTCACATCTGACTCCCCCCTCCGTCCCCTCCTCCGTCCCTCCCTCCACCTCACATCTGACTCCTCCCTCCACCTCACATCTAACTCCCTCCCTCCACCTCACATCTAACTCCCCCCTCCACCTCACATCTAACTCCCTCCTCCACCTCACATCTAACTCCCCCCTCCACCTCACATCTAACTCCCTCCTCCACCTCACATCTAACTCCCTCCCTCCACCTCACATCTAACTCCCCCCTCCACCTCACATCTAACTCCCCCCTCCACCTCACATCTAACTCCCCCCTCCACCTCACATCTAACTCCCCCCTCCACCTCACATCTAACTCCCCCCTCCACCTCACATCTAACTCCCCCCTCCACCTCACATCTAACTCCCTCCCCCTCCCTCCACCTCACATCTAACTCCCCCCTCCACCTCACATCTAACTCCCTCCTCCACCTCACATCTAACTCCCCCCTCCACCTCACATCTAACTCCCCCCTCCACCTCACATCTAACTCCCCCCTCCACCTCACATCTAACTCCCTCCCTCCACCTCACATCTAACTCCCCCCTCCACCTCACATCTAACTCCCTCCTCCGTCCCCCCTCCACCTCACATCTAACTCCCCCCTCCACCTCACATCTAACTCCCCCCTCCACCTCACATCTAACTCCCCCCTCCACCTCACATCTAACTCCCTCCTCCACCTCACATCTAACTCCCTCCCTCCACCTCACATCTTACTCCCCCCTCCACCTCACATCTAACTCCCCCCTCCACCTCACATCTAACTCCCTCCTCCGTCCTCCTCCCCCTCCACCTCACATCTAACTCCCTCCTCCGTCCCTCCTCCGTCCCTCCACCTCACATCTAACTCCCTCCTCCGTCCCTCCTCCCCTCCACCTCACATCTAACTCCCCCCTCCACCTCACATCTAACTCCCTCCTCCGTCCCTCCCTCCACCTCACATCTAACTCCCCCCTCAGCGCCTCCCTCCACCTCACATCTAACTCCCCCCTCCATCCTCCCTCCACCTCACATCTAACTCCCCCCTCCATCCCCTCCTCCGTCCCCCCTCCACCTCACATCTAACTCCCCCCTCCACCTCACATCTAACTCCCTCCCCCTCCACCTCACATCTAACTCCCCCCCTCCACCTCACATCTAACTCCCTCCTCCCTCCGTCCTCCACCTCACGTCTCCCTCCTCCCTCCCCTCCCTCCACCTCACATCTAACTCCCCCCTCCATCCCTCTCCTCCACTCCCCCCTCCACCTCACATCTAACTCCCCCCTCCACCTCACATCTAACTCCCTACTCCGTCCCCCCTCCACCTCACATCTAACTCCCCCCTCCACCTCACATCTAACTCCCCCCTCCACCTCACATCTGACTCCTCCCTCCACCTCACATCTGACTCCCTCCTCCGTCCCTCCCTTCCTCTCCCCTCCGTCCCTCTCCTCCCCCCTCCGTCCCTCCCTCCACCTCACATCTGACTCCCCCCTCCGTCCCCCTCCGCCCCTCCCTCCACCCTCCTCTCTTGCTGGCACATCAATAGGAAATCGATGGCTGTCTGGGAGAGACGGGGCGAGAGGTGGCAGCAGCAGAGCTATTGCTCCACCTGCTGAATGCAGCGTGCCTGGAATACAAAACTGTGGGTGAAGATGGAGAGAGAGCGAGGAGGGGAGGGGGGAGAAGAGATAAGAGAGGGAGAGAGTGGTGTGAGAGAGAGAGAGAGAGAGAGGGGAGGGAGAGAGAGAGGGAGGGAGGGAGGGAGAGAGAGAGGGAGGGAGGGAGGGGGAGGGAGGGGGGGAGGGAGGTGGTGGTGCTTTCTCTCCACATGGAGGAGGAAGAGAGGGGAGAGAGAGCTTATTGACTGAGGAGGATATACTGTACAAGGAGGAGAGATTATCTCCCCCTCAGAAGACTTCACGTCTCCGTGTCTCTTTCTCTCTGTTTGTCTTTCACCGCCGCTCGCTCGCTCGCTCGCTCCGGCTCGGCGGCTGATGGGGGGTATCAGAATTGGATTGCAGTGATCCCGGCGCGATACCATCTCTCTCACAAATAAAGAGTGATGCTGGGAGAGATGGAGGCTGGAGCTGAGGTGGTCGCTGCCGGCAGAGAGGTGGAGGCACGAGGAGATAAAGGGCAGCTAAAGAGGAGGCCCCGAGGGAAGGAAAGGAGGAGGAAGAGGAGGAGGGAGAGGAGGGGGAAGAGGAGGAAACATGTGAGGATGCAGAGGGACGAGAGGAGGGGGAGACGAAACAAGGAAGGAGATAAGGAGGAGGAGACAGGTGGAGGGGGAGGAGACGAGCAAGGAGGAGTAGAAGCTGACCTCCAAGTTTCCTCAGGAGGTCACCAGGAGCGACTGATGGAAACAAAAGTTTCAGGATGAACAGGATGAACTTTGACAGAGTCTGAGGCTCCTGGTCTTCTGGTAAATATGAATCATTTACACACAGATGTAAATATAAAGCAGAGGTTTTACCACTTATAGTGACGAGGCTGGCTGGAAGTCACATGATTCATGCAAGGTTGAGAAGGTGGAGAGGTAGAAGAGGGAGGGAGTGGAGACATAACATGGATCACTGTGGTCCTGTAGTTTAACACTTACAAATGTTGGAACACGTCTTGAACTGTGGTCAGTGGCTTGGCAGCCTTCTGGCCTGTAGCTCCACCACCGTCACCACCAAGTCAGGTCGTAAACATGTCATTTGCATGTGATATGACACGTTTGGTACAAATATCAGTACAAGGGGGAAACATGTGAGGGAGCAAATAGGATGCAGAGGGACGAGAGGAGGGGAAGACGAAACGAGGAAGGAGATAAGGAGGAGGAGACAGGTGGAGGGGGAGGAGATGAGAAGGGGGAGTAGAAGCTGACCTCCAAGTTTCCTCAGGAGGTCACCGGGAACGACTGACAGAAACAAAAACTTCAGTGGATGAACAGGATGAACTTTGACAGTCAGAGCTGCTCACAAGAGTCTGAGGCTCCTGGTCTTCTGGTAAATATGAATCATTTACACAGTGATGTAAATATAGGACAGAGGTTTTACTGCTTATAGTGACAAGGCTGGCTGGAAGTCACATGATTCATGCAAGGTTGAGAAGGTGAGAGAAGGTAGAAGAGGGAGGGAACAAATGGAGGGAGTGGAGACATAACATGGAACTCTGTGGTCCTGTAGTTTAACACTTACAAATGTTGGAACATGTCTTGAACTGTGGTCAGTGGCTTGGCAGCCTTCCGGCCTGTAGCTCCACCACCGTCACCACCAAGTCAGGTCGTAAACATGTCATCTGCATGTGATATGACACGTTTGGTACAAATATCAGTACAAGGGGGAAACATGTGAGGGAGCAAATAGGATGCAGAGGGACGAGAGGAGGGGAAGACGAAACGAGGAAGGAGATGAGGAGGAGGAGACAGGTGGAGGGGGAGGAGATGAGAAGGGGGAGTAGAAGCTGACCTCCAAGTTTCCTCAGGAGGTCACCGGGAACGACTGACAGAAACAAAAACTTCAGTGGATGAACAGGATGAACTTTGACAGTCAGAGCTGCTCACAAGAGTCTGAGGCTCCTGGTCTTCTGGTAAATATGAATCATTTACACAGTGATGTAAATATAGGACAGAGGTTTTACTGCTTATAGTGACAAGGCTGGCTGGAAGTCACACGATTCATGCAAGGTTGAGAAGGTGGAGAGGTAGAAGAGGGAGGGAACAAATGGAGGGAGTGGAGACATAACATGGAACTCTGTGGTCCTGTAGTTTAACACTTACAAATGTTGGAACATGTCTTGAACTGTGGTCAGTGGCTTGGCAGCCTTCCGGCCTGTAGCTCCACCACCGTCACCACCAAGTCAGGTCGTAAACATGTCATTTGCATGTGATACGACACATTTGGTACAAATATCAGTACAAGGGGGAAACATGTGAGGGAGCAAATAGGATGCAGAGGGACGAGAGGAGGGGAAGACGAAACGAGGAAGGAGATAAGGAGACAGGTGGAGGGGGAGGAGACGAGGGAGGAGAGAGGAAGAGGGTAAAGCGAGGAGGAGTAGAAGTTGACCTCCAAGTTTCCTCAGGAGGTCACCGGGAATGACTGACGGAAACAAAAACTTTGAGTGGATGAACAGGATGAACTTGCTGAGGCTCCTGGATCGAGTCTTCTGGTATATAGGAATCATTTACACAGCAGATGTAAATATAAGGAAGAGGTTTTACCACTTATAGTGACGAGGCTGGCTGGAAGTCACGTGATTCATGCAAAGTATCCTGGAGGCAGCTATTGGAATAAGGTTGAGAAGGTGAAGAGGGAGAAGGGGAAGGGAAGTGGAGACATAACATGGAACATGGTGGTCCTGTAGTTTAACACTTACAAATGTTGAAACACGTCTTGAACTGTGGTCAGTGGCTTTGCAGCCTTCTGGCCTGTAGCTCCACCACCGTCGTCTCCTCTGGAGCTAAACGTCAGGTCGTAAACATGTCATTTGCATGTGATATGACACGTTTGGTACAAATATCAGTACAAGGGGGAAACATGTGAGGGAGCAGAGGGAAGAGAGGAAGGGGAGACGAAACAAGGAAGGAGATAAGGAGGAGGAGACAGGTGGAGGGGGAGGAGACGAGGGAGGAGAGAGGACGAAGGTAGAGCGAGGAGGAACAGAAGCTGACCTCCAAGTTTCCTCAGGAGGTCACCGGGAACGACTGACGGAAACAAAATCTGAGGCTCCTGGAGCGAGTCTTCTGGTAAATATGAATCATTTACACACCGATGTAAATATAAAGCACAGGTTTTACCGCTTATAGTGACGAGGCTGGCTGGAAGTCACATGATTCATGCAAGGTTGAGAAGGTGAAGGTGAAAAAGGGAAATGGTTGGAGGAAGAAGGGGAAGGGAACAAAGGGAGGGAGTGGAGACATAACATGGAACACTGTGGTTCTGTAGTTTAACACTTACAAATGTTGAAACACGTCTTGAACTGTGGTCAGTGGCTTTGCAGCCTTCTGGCCTGTAGCTCCACCACCGTCATCCACCTGGAGGTGAAGTCAGGTCGTAAACATGTCATTTGCATGTGATATGACACGTTTGGTACAAATATCAGTATTCTACCAATGTGAACAAACTTGTGGTTTCCAGAAACAGTTTTAACGGAGAGGTTATCGGTAAGAAAGACGGAGCAGGAGGGTAACTGAGGTCGGAGAGACGGACACGTGGGAACCAGCAGAAAGAGTGAAGCAGCATTCTGCAGCTTTATCACCCGATTTTCCAGCCGCATGCAGTCAGACCTCAAGTTTTAATTTGTTTTTCAGCAGAATTCTCCAAAGAGACGACCGGAGTCGGAGGATTACAACCAAGCGAGCATATCAATTGGCTTCCATGACGTTAATGACGAGCGAGAGAGAGAGTTTCGAGAGCTCTAATGTAGCGTCACTATTTTACAGTAATGACAGAGTCAGAAACGAGCAAACCGCTGGATGTAATGGAGTTTTTTTCTTTTTTCTGATGGGGACTAATGGGAACTTGCTAAAACATGAGGAAATGAGCACAGTGAGTGTTTTCTCCCCAAACATTTTCTTTTTTCTGTTTTTTCTGTGCACATCACCAGATGTGAGTCTTGTTGATGCGCTCCACATCAGTCGACATCAAGGGGATAAAGTTTCACGGGAAACTTGAAAGCACACATCAAATTATGAGCCGCCGCTGCTTTTGATCTGGTTTACCGATGCACAGGATGAACCGCCGAGCTGCACGTGCGTTAGGATAAGGCGATCGTCCGCGTAGAAACCTGAGGTGCATAATGTAGCAGGGTGGTTCTGGTTCTGTACGTCGGCCATGTCTAGATCTCTCCTATCATTAATGTAAGTGAACCAGTTCCTCTCCACCTGCAGCCTGCTGACACTGCACCTACAACATCTCACTCAATAATTTACAACTTCACCTCCAATCTTTACAAGACGAGGCCAAAGGGAGGCTTAACCCCGCCGGCTCCGAACCTGCCCGTCAGCACTTCACACGTATTAACAATCAGAGGGAACGTCGCAGCTTCAGGGGATCCAAATCTCCAGTATCGTGTTTCCTGCAGTAACTATTCCTCTTCTTTTACAGCATGAACAGGATGTAACAGCTGATCACATCACTCGAAGCTTCAGGAGTGAACTGCAGAATCAGCAGCCCTGCAGAGAGCAGAAACACACCTGAGAGCTTCATTAAACAGCAGAAACACACCTGAGAGCTTCATTAAACAGCAGAAACACACCTGAGAGCTTCATTAAACAGCAGAAACACACCTGAGAGCTTCATTAAACAGCAGAAACACACCTGAGAGCTTCATTAAACAGCAGAAACACACCTGAGAGCTTCATTAAACAGCGTTTCTTGTCTAAACGTTGATATACAAATCTTTGACCTTTATTGTGAAAGGGTGGCTGAGTTCTCCGTTCATCATCACGCTCCTGTAACACAGTCAGACGGGTTAAACATCAATGCAGAAACAGCAGAGACCAGAACGTCTGAACATTAACGAGCTCTGCTTTTAAAAAGCGCAGAAACTGGAGACGTGTCGACAGTCTGACGTGTGATGATGCTGATGCTGACGTGCAGTCACTCATATTTAATACACGACGAAACGATGCACAAGAGTTAAATACAGTCAGTTATATATGAATAACAGGAGCTTCAGTATTTACACAGACATCAATTAATTAGCTTTAACTGCAGTGAAACATCATCAAGGTCAGCTGTTAATTACATCAGTGAGTAGAGTAAAGACATGTTGTACGTACCTGCAGGACGTCTGCAGACAGCGACGGTCGTGGCTCAGGTGGAGGTGCTGAGGATGACGGACAGCTGAGGTGACACAGACACGCCCACAACACATCACTTCCTGTGTCGCTTCCTTCCTGTTAGCTCAGTAAAAATGTCCGTCGTTAAGCAGCAAACTGCACCAGAGAGACTCGTCCTCACCCGGCGGAGCGCCGAGCGCCGTCGCTTGACTCTGGATGTGACACCGGCAGATAAATCTCTGCCTCCGCTGGGAGTGTGTGTGTGTGTGTGTGTGTGTGTGTGTGTGTGTGTGTGTGTGTGTGTGTGTGTGTGTGTGTGTCATCTCATTAGCTGTCTAATTATTGTGAAGATGTGAGAACCACGGAGATAAACAGAGCGTCTTTTCACAACACGGTGGAAATAATCAGCATCCACAGACGTCTGTGATAAACTCTTGTTCTCGTGTGTCAGTTATATTATTTCTTAATAAATACATGCTCATTATTTATAACACATCGTCCTCCTTCATCCCTTTTTAAGATGTTTGTATCCTCAACTTTAACTTAAAAAGGTCAGTAGCAGTCGAGTCTGTCGTCCTGCCGCCGGTGACCCAGAAATCGATCCCAGTGTCACGCTGAAGGATGTCTCAATTCCTGAAACGCTCCTCGAGGAGAGAGGAGTGAAGAGGGGAGAGGATGTCCAGGTGAGACTCTGCAGAAGGCTTCTCAGCACCTGAGACTGAAAAGAGGCGACACACAGCTGGAATACTCGAACCACAGCTGGAGCAGGACGCTGGACGAGATCAAATCCACTGTGAGAGTTTCTGCTGCGTGAGGCTCATCGCTTCATCCACCAGGTGATGTTTAACTGATACCACTGATTCCATGTTGTGAACGAGGGCTGCACAGTTGGTCACAATATGACGAGAGCCATATTCAAATCACCAGAAGCTACATGTGTTTCATAAAAAGGTAAAATATGTAAAACAGCATCATGATGTGGCTCTGAATCGCTCAGAGACAGATTCTCCACATGTAAGGAAACATGTTTGTTCGGTACAGAACCCAACAAATGTCACATGATCATTTTCTAAATGTTTCTTCAGTGAAGATTGTGTTCCAGAAATTATGATTCCCAGAATAAACCACAATATGCTTTTAGACCGGATCACGCAGCTCTACTGTGAACTACAGGTGACACGTGATATCGTATCGATAATAATCGTGATGTTTAAAAGTGAAATATTGATATTATGTAATGTTACATCACCTCTTGATGAATTTCTATTCCTTTCTGTTCTTGCCTCGTCATAGCAGATGATAGTTCTGCACCTTAACGCTGCTCATGTCCCAAAAAACTAAAAACTGAAAGCACAACTGTTCTGTTTGTGTGAAACAGGTTCTCTGCAGACCTTCAGCTGCTTCTGAGTGAAACTCATTTGCACAATAGAGACAAAACAAATAAGATCAAAGATTCATTTTTTAATTTATTTTCAAATGTTGTATCAATCGCAAGAATATCGTCATCCATGATGATCGTCCCGTGAAGGTCTGACTGTCAGCTGACTCAAAGTTAATATATAAGTTGTGATGAACATTGAGCTGCTCGTCTGACGGATCATCAGACAGCAGGTCGGAGTTACTTCAGGCTCGCTGCTGTGACTCTATGTCCAGTGTCTCACTCGCCTCCTCGTTCACATCTCATGTGTGCGAGGGTTTCAGAGGCGAGGCGAGGACGGAGGTGAGGAGCTACAGAAATGAGGAGAGGCGTCTAACAGCACGCTGCTTCCTGCACTTGCTCTGCAGGTATGGAGCCGTATAACCCAGTATGGATGTGATTCAAAGGACTCCTGGGTGTTTGTCCACAGTTTACTGGCGGTCGGTGCTGAGTCCTCCTCACCGCCGGCAGCTTCTCCCTCCAGGTCTCACCGCGGTGAGAAAGTTTACATCGCCTCATTTTAAAGAGGTTAAAAAAGTTAATAACAGCAAATGTTCCATCACCACGGCAGCAGAATCAGTTTCTACGCTGCAGTGGAAATGAGGACGGTAATCGGCTGCAGCCTTCAGCAGCCGGAGAGACTTTATCGAGGAAAACCGGCCGGAAATATGTGAGAGGAGGCGACGTGGGAGCCGAGGAAGGTGAGGAACACACACATACACACACACACACACACACACACATCAACACACACACACACACACACACACACACGCACACACACACACACACAGGTGACTTTCATAAACGTAACAAGGTGAGTCGGGAGGAGTTTCTTGTGTCTGCGACAGTTCGCCCGAACGAGTCAGTGACTGTATGACATCACTTCCTGGTGTCGTTACATTTAAAGTTCAGTGTGACATCATTCAGATGAAACGTTGACTCAAACACGACTTGTGAGACACTTTAATGTAAATTATCACGTAACCTGAACAGGTGTAACTGTTGACTGAGCTGCAACGACAGAGAGTCAAAACTACCAAACCCTCCTGTCCTCCTCAGAGAAACATCATATATGTCGACTGAAAGCAGCTTATTCACATGTGTATTTACAGCAGCTGTTAGGTGGAGACCTTCAGTGGCTGCAGTCTTCATCATCTTCATCACGGCAGCAAAGGAGGAAGTCAGGTGACGTATAGAGACAAAGTTCACAGAGGAGGGAGGCTGGAGATGAAGAACAGGACCTTCACCAGGAGTCAGCTGTGAGTGTCCGGCGTGAGACTGAACGTAACTGTGAGTTATATTGACTGAATGAGAATATTCACAAGATTGACTTAAGTTACGTCACGTAGACGATGATGAAGCTGCTGATCTGGGAGTGACTGACAGTCGACCTGTTCAGCTGTTTATACGAGACAAGCAGGCAAACTGAGAGAAGAAGTGCTCACTGTGAGTGATGGTGTCAGAATGATCTAAAAAACATTTTTCTGACTGGGAAAATTCATGTAAAGGCTCCTCAAGTCGGGAAAACAACGACTTGGAAAGTGGGCGACATCGATCTGCCGAGCTGACGTCATGTGACAAAAACACGGCTGATGAAATTTAGACATTGATGGAAAGAAACTCGGACTGAAGTCGTGTTTTGTTTCGTTTGTTCTTTCTCGTCACCTGAATATTGGAAACAGCTCTCAGCGTGTTGTTTAAACGCTCTGAGTGATGAAATGAACAACATCTTCCTCCTGACGTGATGATGACGTCGCTCCGACTTTCTGACACGACAAACTGGATGAAATTGTCAAGAAACCTGCAACATCGTATGTTTCAGAGGAGGAGAAGACGAGGCATCGTGGCTCGTGTGTCGACTAACTGATATTTATTACAGCTTTAAGAAGCATAAAAATATATTTGTTTCTACGTCTCTGTTACACAGCTTGTGGCTCGTGTTGTTGCTGCTTTCTTGTCAGTTTCAACCAGTTTGTGAATAAACTTTAATATATATATATAAAATATTAAAGAGCTGAAGACTGTGTGGTGTTAACACTGTTCACTGGTTATCTGACCATCTTACACCATCAGTGATCGTCTGGGATCATTATCCATGTCACGACATTATAAAGCTTGTGTGAGTCCAAACACCTCTGCAGAGACTTTATGGACTCCAGGATGTGTTTACCGCTGCGTTATACAGTTTTATTGATCCAGTATAAAGTTAAATTACTTACAACATGCCAAGTAAGAGCAGGACGGTAAAAAGGTCCAGAAAGAGACTTTTTATGAAGCGTCCTGACTGTCACCACTGAAGTCTCACTGAGGACAGACTTCATCTCATCTTCTGTTTATCCACCATCACTTTCTCCCCCGTCTCTCTCTCAGCAGACGACCGTCACGTCGTCTGATCCCGACTCGCTGGAAAACATCTCTTCACACCAAAACGTCACTCAGACAGAAACACAGAGAGACAGACTGGTGAGGAGGACGGACGGACGGTGTGAAGACACACTGAGCTAAATCTGAAAAAAGACAGTAACGTCTGAGGGAGGAATATGAGTGAAGGACTGAAGTGAACTGAGACCCAGAGGACTGAAGCAGACAGAAGACAGAAGACAGAAGACGGACGGACGTCACATGACGGCAGCTCTGGGACGACACCAGCTCATCTGAAGGCTGTCGCTTCAGAACGATGCGTCTTCTCCTCAAACGTCCTGATTTCTTTTCCCAGATAAACTTTTCTCAAGTTGAATGAAACTATTTGGAACAAAACGAGTGAAACAACTCAGTTTGTTTCTGATATAATAATAATAATGATAATCTAAGAGAAGACAGTTTCCAAACTAAGAGACTTTGCTAATGACATTTTGATGATCTGTTCAGTCAAAAGAAAGATTCAACCACATCCAGGACTTCAGCACCAGCTTCTGCTTTACTGCTGGAAACTAACCTTCTTGAAGCGTCTGTGATTTATCTGAGACAGACTGAAGAGAGTGTTCAGACATGATTGAATCTCAGAAAACTGATGATATTAAAGAACTGTGACTCGACCAGCAGGAAGAGGAGAGACGACGAACCAAAGTGAGTCCTCTGGAATTAACTTGAGTTTGACCAGGAAGTCAAACATGTCAGCATGTCACTTAAGACTTGACTTAGTCTCTCTCTCTGTCTGTCTGTCTGTCTGTCTGTCTGTCTGTCTGTCTGTCTGTCTGTCTGTCTCTCTGTCTGTCTGTCTGTCTCTCTCTCTGTCTGTCTGTCTCTCTGTCTGTCTGTCTGTCTGTCTGTCTGTCTGTCTGTCTGTCTGTCTCTCTGTCTGTCTGTCTGTCTCTCTGTCTGTCTCTCTGTCTCTCTGTCTGTCTGTCTGCCTGTCTGTCTGTCTGTCTCTCTCTCTGTCTGTCTCTCTGTCTGTCTGTCTGTCTGTCTGTCTGTCTGTCTGTCTCTCTCTGTCTGTCTCTCTGTCTGTCTGTCTGTCTGTCTGTCTGTCTGTCTCTGTCTGTCTGTCTGTCTCTCTGTCTGTCTCTCTGTTTGTCTCTTTACAGCCTGTTGAGGGCAGATAATTAAAAACACATTCAAATGAGCCAAAGATGGAAATTTAGCATCACACTGAACAAATCTACACACACACACACACACACACACACACACACACACACACACACACACACACACACACACACACACAGGGGTCCAGATCCCAGCAGACTCTGATGTAATCGGTGACCTTTGGATGTGTCCACATTTACATTTACACACAAGGTAGAGCTGAATTCATCTGCTGTTTTAGACAAGAGGGGAACTGGAGGACGGAGAGACGAGAGGACGAGAGGACGAGAGGACGAGAGGACGGAGAGACGAGAGGACGAGAGGACGAGAGGACGGAGAGACGAGAGGACGAGAGGACGAGAGGACGGAGAGACGAGAGGACGAGAGACGAGAGGACGAGAGGATGAGAGGACGGAGAGACGAGAGGACGGAGGGATGAGAGGACGAGAGGACGAGAGGATGAGAGGACGAGAGGACGGAGAGACGAGAGGACGAGAGGACGGAGAGACGAGAGGACGGAGAGACGAGAGGACGAGAGGACGGAGAGACGAGAGGACGAGAGGACGAGAGGATGGAGAGACGAGAGGACGAGAGGACGGAGAGGACGAGAGGACGAGAGGACGGAGAGACGAGAGGACGAGAGGACGAGAGGATGAGAGGACGGAGAGACGAGAGGACGAGAGGGTGAGAGGATGAGAGGACGAGAGGATGGAGAGACGAGAGGACGAGAGGACGAGAGGACGAGAGGATGAGAGGACGAGAGGACGAGAGGACGGAGAGGACGGAGAGACGAGAGGACAAGAGGATGAGAGGACGAGAGGACGAGAGAACGAGAGGATGAGAGGACGGAGAGACGAGAGGACGGAGAGACGAGAGGACGAGAGGATGAGAGACGAGAGGACGAGAGAACGAGAGGATGAGAGGACGGAGAGACGAGAGGACGGAGAGGACGAGAGACGAGAGGACGAGAGGATGAGAGGACGAGAGGACTGAGAGACGAGAGGACGAGAGGACGAGAGGACGAGAGGACGAGAGGACGAGAGGACGAGAGGACGACCAGATGAGAGGACGAGAGGACGGAGAGACGAGAGGACGGACCAGATGAGAGGACGGAGAGACGAGAGGACGAGAGGACGAGAGACGAGAGGACGAGAGGACAACAGAGGTGATGGACAGAGACACCAGGTTTATTACAGATATTATAAGATATGTTGAGGACGTGTTGTCTCAGGATCACGGTGGTCTCAGTCCCAGTCGTCTGTCTCAGTGACGTGGCGGTGAGGTCGACAGAGCGTCCGGTCCACAGACGTTTGTTTGTTGGTTGTTCAGCCTCTGACTGAACTCAGACACCAGCTGAAACTGATCTCTTCTGTTCTTCTCCTCCGGTCCGTCTCCGTCCTCCTCCCTTTACTGAAGACGTAGACTCATAAAGCTCCGGGCGAGGCTTTATCTCGTCCTCAGCTCGGTGTGTCTGCGTCTCCTTCCTCTGGGTGCAGCTGCATTTTGTTGTCACTGTGATAATTCACTTAACAACACATTCGGTCTAAATCTGCTTTATGGAATCTCATCTCGTTCTGATTTGTCGTCGCCATAATCGAATTGTTGTCTCGTTCTGTTTTATCAGTTTCACAACTGCATCCGGTTAAAAGCTCAGCAGCCTGCTGCTGCTCAGCCGTTATTACACTGAGATGATCTGCTGCTGATGGACCTCATCCTGGTACCTGCTGCAGGTGGACCTCATCCTGGTACCTGCTGCAGGTGGACCTCATCCTGCTACCTGCTGCTGATGGACCTCATCCTGGTACCTGCTGCTGATGGACCTCATCCTGGTACCTGCTGCAGGTGGACCTCATCCTGGTACCTGCTGCTGATGGACCTCATCCTGGTACCTGCTGCTGATGGACCTCATCCTGGTACCTGCTGCTGATGGACCTCATCCTGCTACCTGCTGCAGGTGGACCTCATCCTGGTACCTGCTGCTGATGGACCTCATCCTGCTACCTGCTGCTGATGGACCTCATCCTGGTACCTGCTGCTGATGGACCTCATCCTGCTACCTGCTGCTGATGGACCTCATCCTGCTACCTGCTGCTGATGGACCTCATCCTGGTACCTGCTGCTGATGGACCTCATCCTGGTACCTGCTGCTGATGGACCTCATCCTGCTACCTGCTGCTGATGGACCTCATCCTGCTACCTGCTGCTGATGGACCTCATCCTGGTACCTGCTGCTGATGGACCTCATCCTGCTACCTGCTGCTGATGGACCTCATCCTGGTACCTGCTGCTGATGGACCTCATCCTGGTACCTGCTGCTGATGGACCTCATCCTGGTACCTGCTGCAGGTGGACCTCATCCTGCTACCTGCTGCTGATGGACCTCATCCTGGTACCTGCTGCTGGTGGACCTCAACCTGCTACCTGCTGCTGGTGGACCTCAACCTGCTACCTGCTGCTGATGGACCTCATCCTGGTACCTGCTGCTGATGGACCTCATCCTGGTACCTGCTGCTGATGGACCTCATCCTGGTACCTGCTGCTGATGGACCTCATCCTGGTACCTGCTGCTGATGGACCTCATCCTGGTACCTGCTGCTGATGGACCTCATCCTGGTACCTGCTGCTGATGGACCTCATCCTGGTACCTGCTGCTGATGGACCTCATCCTGCTACCTGCTGCTGATGGACCTCATCCTGCTACCTGCTGCTGATGGACCTCATCCTGGTACCTGCTGCTGATGGAAACTGCTTCGGCTCTTTACATTTATTTAAATCCAGGACGCAGCGACGCAGCTTCGTTGTTGAGCACATAGAGAGACGAGGAAACAGCTGCTAGCTTGTTCAGTTCTGTAAGATCACTGTTAATGATCTTATAACAGCAGCCCAGGATTTATGTGTCTCACGTCACGTAACTTGTGATAACTGTGTCAACTTACCTACATAAGATAACTGAAAAACTGTTCAGCCTGGACTCTCCATCATGAACCGGATGCAGATCTCCAGAGTTAATATTCAGCTTATGATCCTTCGACTGCGAGAGAGGAGCGCTGCAACAACTTTGACGTACGGGCCGCTGACTGGCTGACTGAATGACCCGACTGACTGACTGACTGACTGACTGACCGACTGACCGACTGACTGACTGACTTATCGACCGATCCGATCGACCGATTCCGAACCGACTGACTGACCCGACTGACTGACTGACCCGACTGACTGACTGACTGACTGACCCGACCGACTGACCGACTGACTGACTGACTGACCGACTGACTGACCCGACTGACTGACTGGCTGACTGACTGACCGAACCGACTGACTGTCTGACTGGCTGACTGTCTGACCGAACCGACTGACTGACTGACTGACTGACCGACCAACTGACCGACCGACTGACTGACTGACTGACTGACTGACTGACTGACTGACCGACTGACTGACTGACCGACTGACCCGGCTGCTGCGTCGGTCCTGTCGGCAGTGAGAACAGGCTGTTCAGCAGAAAGAAGGATGATGGAGGATGTTGCCTGAAACAGTCGTCCATGAACCAGCAGTCTGCATCCGGTGAGTCAGACTGAGTCGTTTCTTTGTGGACACAAAAACTACTGAAATAATAAAGAGTTCAAATTATAACAACACAAAGTGCAGCACAGAGTTTTCAGAGTGACAGGTGAAGTAAACTGTGTTGATGTGACTCAGGGAGAGAAGCTGCAGGACTGATGAAGACTTCTGCACAGACTCGTTGTGCATTCACCTCAATAATGAAGCGAATTAGACTAAACTGCGTCACATTAACACCTCTCACACATTAAAACCACACAGTCGTCTCCAGCCACTTACAGCAGCGCTACGTCTCCATCTCTTACTCAACAGCTTTTAATAACTCAACTCTCTGTGCCGCCGCCGTCCGTCTTCCCCTTTAAGGAGTGGTGGGCCCGCGACTTGTCAGCTGTGATTTACCGCACCATTATAACACCGCGCGTATAAAACACAGGCCTGATAACAAATGCATGGAAAATAAAAATCTGCAGGTGTTTGCGGCGGCGGCTCGTGTGCTTCTCCAGGCGAAGAATCAGACAGAGTTCCCAACATCATTTCTCTTCTGCTCTGACGACGCCACCAATCTCCCTCCCTCTCCACATCTCTCCTGATGCCATCTCTCTTCTCCACCTCCATCGTTCACTGCTTCCCTCCTGCTCGCTCTCTGTTCTCCCTCCAAAGGCTGTGTGCATTCCTCATCGTATGATTAAGAGGAAGCAGCAGTCAGAAATAGACCCAGACATCACGGAGAAGAAACAAATACAGTAGATTAATACATGTGCCGGAGGGAGGAGCTATAAAAACCCTGCTGAGATCTTATTCAGCACGTCGTCGTCGTGTAAATGCAATCTGTGTGTTAAATCTGTGGGTGAAGTGAGGTCACGGAGGGAGAGCAGCTTCAACTATTCATCTGTTTAATGTGTGAAATAAGAGGTGAACTCTGTCATTCAGCTCCCGACAGCCAATCAGATCAGACCTCAGAGCGTCAGGTGTTTCCAGGCCGACGGTGAGAAGATACTGAGAGGAAATAAAGCAACGATGCTGAATTATCCTTCTAAAATATTCAGGAAAACTTGAATACTTGTGTATTATTTTACATCACATGAACTGAAATCTGTCGACTCTGTGCTGTTTCATGACAGAGGCAGAAATAAGAAAACTATTTCATCAAGATTTCAAAGTTTTCACACTAACAGCTGCTGTTGGCACTAAAACAGGTCCGGTTTGATTCAGGACTCAGTGTCCTCGGCTCGGACTCGTTCATCCAGGACGTCAAACTAAACCTTCAGCTTCGCTCTGCTGCTGCTGAACATTTCTCTCTCCTCGTCCCAACACGGTGGATCTGAGGAAGCTGTCGTCGTCTCCAGACTGAAAACTGTTCAGACTTTGATAAAGTTGATGTTGATGTTCGTTCTCTCGTCGTCTTCTGTGCATGAAGCATTTATTTTAATCCACTTTGAATAAAAGATTCAACCACAAATATCATCCACAGCCACAGTGAAGTCACTCAGGATGAGTTCAAACGATTTAAACTTTGTGTCTCAGTGAGTTTGTTTACACAGGAAACATTTCTTTATGCATAAAGTCATTTTTCTTCTGTTTTATGCAGGTCAGCACTGAAAACACAGGTGACCTACACTTCATGCTGCACCTGAACGCATCATGTTCAGACACGTTCTGTAAAGTAATTATTAGATAATAATTATAAAATAATCAGTTCAGAAGATCTGTTGTCAGAATTAAAGCAGCACTTCTCACAAAGTGTTTTTACAGTCCCATCATTTCATTTATGAAGAATACAAATTAAGTTTTTCAAACAAATGAACTTTTTAATTTCTCTCTTTTTAATGAAACTAATAAATTAGGAACTCGTCTCTTCACCCATGAATCACCGACTAGAAATAATCCTGCCGGTGACTGAACGCCAGAGAACCTCAGTTTGGAACCTGTTTTTTTCTTGGAGTGCTTTTCATTTCATCACAATCAATACAGTCTTAAATCATAAGAGTCTGAGCTCGGCATCGCCGCTGCAGAGACGCTTGCAAATCACCGAGGTGTTAAGAAATGTTGATGGGGAAGAAAATTACACTGAGGAGGCAGTGATGAAGCCGAGCTGTGTTTCTGCTCAACGTGTTCGTCAGGTTCTGCACATGTTCAGGTAAAACAGGAAATATGCAGATATTTATTGGACTGAAGTGAAGAAAGAGACGAAGAGCATCGACACGGTGTCGGACTGAAGTAACATTTCATTCTTCTGATATTGTTTTCTATTTTTAAAGCAGTTTATTCTCAGGATTCATGAATATAAGCAGAAACAAAGGTGTATAAATCCTGACACGAAGGACGATCACAGATTGTATAAATGAGGCTGATCATAAAGACGAGAACATTAAGCGAGCACTTACTTTAGTCAGGAAACTTCCTCCATAAACTCTGATCCTGTCACGTTTCTGTTTCATGTTTTGGTTTAGTCACTTCCTGTTTTATTTTGAAGTCCATGTGTTCTTTGTCTCGTCCTCCCTGTTTCTGTTTTGATTACCTGCACCTGTCCTTTTGTGTCTCACCTGCGTCTCGTTCCCTCGTTTGTGTCGTGGTATTTAAGTAGTTCCTCGTGTTTGTCATGCCATGTTCATGTTGCCTTAAGATAATTAAAGACCTTTTTGGACTGAAGTGAAGAGAGAGACGAAGGACATTTCATTCTTCTGATTTTGTTTTCTATTTTTAAAGCAGTTTATTCTCAGGATTCATGAATATAAGCAGATCCAAAGGTGTATAAATCCTGACACGAGGGACGATCACAGATTGTAGAAATGAGGCTGATCATAAAGACGAGAACATGACTGAAGTAAACGAGAACATTAACGTCTGACGGCAGCTAACTTTAGCAACAAGTGAAGTTTTCTGTCAGGAAACTTCCTCCATAAACTCTGATCCTGTCACGTTTCTGTTTCATGTTTCTGTTTAGTCACTTCCTGTTTTATTTTGTAGTCCATGTGTCCTTCCTGTTCTGTTTTGATTACCTGCACCTGTCCTTCTGTGTCTCACCTGCGTCTTGTTCCCTCGTTTGTGTCGTCATGTTGCCTTTTTTCTTAAGATAATTAAAGACCTTTCTGAATCCCTGCAACCTCGATCAGTCGTCCGTGCATCCTCCACGTCTTCCACCACCTCCTGACAGATCCAGTTTCTGTCAGACTTCGTTTGAAATCCTTCGGCGATGGCGGCGTTGGAGGACACCACAGTGGGGTAGAAGCCACCTTGTTGTAGAAATGACAGAATAAGTTAAAGGAAGCGTCCCTGTAATGAGGCGACGCTCTGCAGCCACAGATCGATGGCGGAGGAGACGCTCTGACAGGGTGGACTCACCGAGGTTAAGACAATCACAGCGTTTCTCAGTCTGCAGGCCGGAGCTCACTGATCTCTACAGTCAGACAGGGACTCGTCTTCACCTCCGTGTTCCTTGAGTCTGGTGTCTCAGGTCGAGTTCGTCCTCGCTGTGACGCTCTGGTTTCACAGGAATCCATCTGACGGTCACGGTCATGAAATAACACGCCGGCAACACGTTCCTGTTTGTTTGTTTCTGCCCGTCTTCCCATTTACACTTAACAGTTCAAGCCTCTCTGTCACACAGGAATCTCATCATCTGAGGGAGAATCGTATCAGACTGCACGCTGCCGTAACGGGATTACACTCCATGAAGGAGCTCACGTCAAACGCCTCAACTTCAAACTGTAATTATATTCTCTCCTGATGGAAAAACTGTCACTGCTACTTTTCTTTTTTCTTATCTCACATTTATCTCCAACAAATTAGAAAATCATCGCTGAAGAGCATCTTGAAGATGTTGTGACTGACTGTACAGCTCCGGTCGGTCAGTCGCTCCTCCACTTCGATGTCTCCACAACTTCCTCAAACAACGGCTGAAAGATCGAGCGCCACAGTGAAGACGCTGGACCTTCATCAGTGTGAAAGCTTTGTGTGTGTGTGTGAGGAGGTCAGGACGCTGTGATGACATCGTCTGTACAGCTGAACATGATGTCTGAGTGTGTGTGTGTTGTGTTTCTGAACTTTTCTCCTGGTCGTTCATTTTATAATTTATACGTCGCAGGAGTCACAAAACTATTTTGTCGCTGCGAGAGAACAAGATAAACTTTATCTTATCTGATCCTGTTTTATCTTCACTCTGCTGCTCCTGACTGTTTTATATGTGTGTGTGTGTCACAGAGTCATCCCGACACAATCGACAGAATAAATGTTGGCAAAAAAAACAACCTTGTGCTTATTCTCTGTCTGTGTTGAGGCACATAAACCACAAGATAGATCTGATTTTGGGTGGAGACTTGTTTAAAATGTAAAAAATGAATAAATAAGAAACATAGTTGACACTCTTAAGATCAAAGTGTCAGCATCTGAGGTGGCTGCACGAAGCTCGATCCGCATGTCGAGACTGTAAATAACAGCTTTTAACATTTTAAATCAAGTCTTCAGCTACTTCAGTTCGACTTCATATCATCATGGAGGAGGAGATGATGACTGAGGTTACAATGAACAGTTAAAAACCAAATATACAGATAAGAAGTGAAGCGGAGACTCTTCCTTTGCACCAAGCTGCACATTTCTTTATGAACAAATCATTAAAAATTCCTTTACCTGAAATCCAAATTCACCTTTTTGGGCATTTTGAGTGCAAAGTTCTGTCACATTCACAGATACAGAGCAGATGTATGAACACATATTCTTTAATCTACGAACCCAAAACTACAGTAACGCATCACTTCCTGTCACGTGTCATCAGTTTCTAACAGTCCTGAAGCTCCGAGCTGATTAAACTCTGTTGTATTTCAGAGAAACACTGTCGCATTATTAAACTCTGCATCATAAATCCTCTCGTCTGAATCCTGTTAGACTTCAGACGTCGTCCTATAAACTCTCTTCAGCTTGTTGTTTTCCTGAGAGTTAATGCAGAGCCGTGTTCATTCATCATCCTCCGCTCGCTGAAGTCATCACCGAGCTAAACGCCAGTTTATGTTGTAATTAAAGTCAAACTCATCGACGGCTGAATTTCCCCGGAGCGACATCAGCAGATCTGGATCCAGACAGAAACTGTTGATCTGCTGCTCTGTGTTCGTCCTGTGAACTTCTCCTGCAGTTTGTTTTTATCTCACCGCTTCACATTTGAAGGTGGCTGTTCGTCTCCTTCCTGTGTATTTGCTTTGGATTTCATCACCTTTCACTTTTTTATCACTTAAACCACTGAACTTTGTGACAAACATGCGTCAGGTCCTGATGACGCCTCACTTCTTCTGAGCGATTGGATCCAGAGATTACTTGAAATTTAAAATGCTGTCGAGGCTTTAAGGCTTCTTCAGTTGCATGTTTCTTACATAAGAGCGACACCTCAGCAGTGTTCTTATGTAAGGAACCGGATCATCGAGCGGCCCGAATGGATTCTGCCTCCCTCCCCCGTCTCAGAGGGGCTGAGCCCGGCAGGGGGGGAGAATCTCCTGGTCCCGGCTCGTCTGGCTTTAAAGACAAGTTGTTATCGTGGAGAAAGCAGATAGATGGCACTGAGGACTGGCAGACAGACACACGGACTGACGGGAAAACAAAATACAGAAAAGGAAGAAAGGAAGAAGACGGTGAAGAAGCGAGCGAGACAGACAGCCAGACTGACAGAGAGGACGCCAGGGGTATGGTCTCAGAGATAAAACCCACTGGACATTGCTACTTGGACGGGCAGGAGTCTCCCTCGTCTCCCCTCATCTCCCCCTCGTCTCCCCCCTCCTCTCCTCTAAGCCCCTGCAGCTCCACGCTCGCCTGCAGACCATCTGGGAGAGCAGGATTGTTTCTGCAGAGGGAGACGAGCTGCCAGCTTCCTCCACCGACTGATCTGGGGCTTTGGAGAGCCCTGCTCTGCCTGCTTCAAACACAATAAACAGAATGGATGAATGTATGCCATTGTGCTTTATCTGGAGAGGGGACGGGGGCAGAGAGGAGGAGGGGGAGAGCTGAGGAGGGGGAGCGATGGAGCTGCTGCTGGAAACAGGGATGAAGGAGGAACAACACTGAGTGAGTGACAGGTGCAGAGAAACACAGCAGCTCTGTGCAGCACGACAACATCCAGGCCCATCATCTGTAGGAGCAGATATCACACAGGCTGCTCAGGTCTACGACTTCACTCCACCTTCATCTCAAAGGCCAGAGTCCATATTTCTGAACCAGGCTTCCAGTCTACATGCGTCCGGCTGCATTTGCTCATGAAAACATGGATGTTTGTATGAACGCTGACGCTGGTCATTCCATGAAATCGGTGCCTTTTCAACTTTGAAAAGTTAAAATTTAAATTATATTTAATTGCTATTTTTTCAGTAGCCAGGAATTAAAGACAGTTTAAAATGACAAGAAATGATATTGTGCCATCTCAGCTATGGAATTTCATATTTTATAACTGTTTTAGTCAAGTCCTGTTACTGGAAAGGTAACAGGGTTGACAGTAACAGGGTTGACCATTTCAAGCTAATTTGCCCATTGCTAGCTAAAACAAATGTTAGCTAAAGCACATACTATGTACTTTGAAAGGAAATTACATGTACATATTGATTATATTATGAGAAATAAATAATTGTTTGGATTTATATGTTAAAAAATGGTAACAGGGTTGACGTTGTATGCTTGTCCCCCTGGTTCAACCTTGAAAAAACATCAAAAATAGCACATCAGAGTTGAGCAAAACTTACTTGTCACTGAGCTGTTAGCATCCTGGTTCAGAGATGATGCAACCTCCTGTAAATCATGTCAAATCTAGAATGTACCGTTATTTTGATAGGGTTTTTTGGTTAGGGTAACAGGGTTGACATAAAATTAGGGGACACCGATAAATTGGTAAATATTTATTACAATTAATATATATTTTTACCAAAAACGCTGTTTCACAATAAGATCATACTTAAAACAATATGTAAATGTGAACATTTTAACATTTTGCCAACATTTTACAAATTAAAAGTCCTGCTGACGTACAACAACAACAGTGAGGGACAGGCCAAAAACCTCACCCTCATCAGCTTAAAAATCATTTTTATTATTTAAAATAATATTTAATACTGTACTGTATTAAATACTGTTAAATAATGTTAATACTGTTACTGTAATTTTATGACTGATAATTTCTTGGGGACACAAAAGGCACCGATTTCATGGAATGACGCTGCCACATCCCCAACTGGACCTGCACCGATTCTTCATATGCAAAAGAAATCCTGCACAAAACATGTTCGGAGGACGCACGCAGCAGCCGTCACGCGAACATAAACGTGTTGTTAACGGAGAGCGTATCTCCGGATCATTCTGCTCTGAGACCCACAAAGTGGACTCTTATTTTATTGTTTTAGCTCAAACGCTGTGAAACAAACTCCCCTCGACATCAGATCAGCTGAGTCGGTGCTTCAGTTAAATAACAGAACGAGCATTCGGATAATATTCTATGTCAAAGTTTATTTGCTTCTACAGCTTCATGCTGAATTAACAGCCTGTCTGCGGCTCTTAAAGTAGGACACGTCTTTTCATCAGGACTGAATTCAGAAATGTTTTAATTTGTGGAGCGAAAAGATTCAGGCAGCACATTTTTATTAGAGGACTCACATTTCAACACCATCTGTGTCTCCATCAGAGTCAAACAATTCAGACTGACATCCCTGAACAGCCTCCCTGATTAGACCTGATCCTTCGCAGGCTGCAGGAACGAGGAGGAGGAAGAGGAGGAGGAGGAGGAAGAGGAGGCAATCAGCTGCACGGAGGCAGCGCTCATAATTACAAAGGTAAACTTGTTATTAGTCAAATTCACAGAGAATTAAATGATCATGAAAAACAACAATAAACACAAACAGTGCAACAACTGATGACAGACGTCCTCTTTAATAACCTCTGATGAATGAAGACAGGAGTCAACAGGCTCAGCAGGCAGGTGACTGCTGACTCCTCCCACTTTCTCCCAGCTGTGCAGGATCAGGTGTTAACGAGGGGAGGTTATTTAAGAAGATGTGTCTCTGTGCTGTTTGACTAACACGTCCTCAGACCTGCACGACCGTCAGCAGCTCCACAAACAGCATGACACAAGTTCTGAACCTGCAGTCGCTCTGTGGTTTAAGTCACATGTGACACAAATCTTAAGTCAGTTCACTGTCTTCTGTTCTGTTGAGCTTTGTCAAGCTTTTTTGTTTTTTTTTTTGGCCTGTAACGACACATGCAGCTGGTGATCAGTCGCTGAATCTGGCTTGTTCCTCGACAGCCATGTGGGGATCCAGACAGTAATCTCAGTCACACTCACACAGACACACTGGATATAATGACGAGGACTGATTGTTGCACCAAAACCAGCAAAAAGTTTCCGTGTGCAGCTTCAGACCTGCTCACAGATATTCACCTCCTGGTGCTTCGAGGCTGAAGTCAGCAGAAGACTTCTCCTTCTGTTTGTATGTTAATGTGAACGGGAATCTTTCTCTCAGTGATGTTTTCTGCTTCTGCCTCAGAAAATTAGGCTACAAATAAAAAATGAAATCCGACAGTACAGATTTAAACGAGTGGTGATCAGTGTGTGTCGTGTCTTTTCATGGATTGTTGCATCCTCCCGTCTCTGAGCATCACTCAGTTTTCTGCTGTGATGGATGTGAACTGATCGTCTTCAGTATTATTTAACACTCAGTTCACATTAACGTCACACGGCTGCCTCGTGCAGCGTCGGGTCGTCGGTCCTGTTCAGAATCGGAACATTCGGGGGATCTTGTGTCCGTTTTACAGGATCTCATTACCGGAGCACAGAGAAATAACCCCGGGTGCCTGCTGCTGCCTGATAGAGCCATAGGTGTGCTGACTCACCGTGATAGCTCGGCTGCACACCTGAATCTCATCCTGACAGGATATTGTGCCTGCTGGGGATGAGTATATATCATTTTTTGGGAGATGGGATGTTTTTAGAGGGTGTGGAGATGTGAATGAGGTGATGAGCTGAGTGTTAGAGAGGCCTCTCACTGACTGTGAGGTGGAGGTCTGACACGTGGAGTAACACTGCCCTCTGCTGCACACTGAGACTGATGATCACCCTCCTACAATGCTGTACTGAGTTCTCTCCAGACAGCTTAACAACCATTCACACCTGGGCTCACCTACCTGAGAAACCCACATGAAGGCCGGTTTGACCAACGACTCAACTCAACTCCCCTCCAGTTAGTTAGACGTGAAGATGACACATGAAACACCTTCAAGAAACTGAAACACGTCCAGTTGCCTACGATACAGCACCTAGATGTACCTGATGACTGAGAACCTTCATCAACATATCACTGATAGGAGTGATGCACAGATATCTGAGAGTCCTGCAGCAGCTGATCAAAATAGGAAAGTGTACTAAACAGTTTGGACATAAACTCACTTCAACATTAAAGTAAATTAAACTTTATTCCATCAACATGAGGCATTTTTAATAAATGCTAAGCTGAACAACATGGAGCTGACTGGCTGCTCTGTGTAACAGTGCAGTTAAGAATTCTGTCGGGCGCTTCTGTAAAAGACTACTTCAAAAATCAGAAGTGAGTCAGTGGCTTAATTATTAAAAGGCCACCAGTATCATCACTCTGATCTGACCTGATGACCTCTGTGTTTGGACACATCTACAACTGTCTGAAAATCAAAAAATGACATTCATAGAAACATATTTTATCTCGTGGAGTCTATGAGAGATGCATGAACAAGCAGAATAAACCCAACATATCTGCGTGAAGTGACCTTTGATAAAGAAATGCCTCTATGAAAAGAGAGATCACACTTCAGAGAGAAGGCAGGTGACAGGTTTTTCAAAGTTGGTGCATTAGTTTATTTGCTGTTCGTCTTAAAATACTAGTAAGAACATGATTATCGTCTCTTGAAAATGTTACGATATAGAGTACATACATATACATGTGTTCTTCATTCCTTCTCTGTTCTTGTTATTTTGGAAATAAATAAATACAAATTTAATTCTTCTTCTTTATGATGATTGACAGGGCTAATGTCATTGGAATATCACATATTCAAATGTAGAACACCTTCTCTGGTTATTAATTGTGAGAAGCTGTAAAACCACCAAGGCTGCAGGACATCACAGCTCAGGCTGCAGGACGTCACAGCTCAGGCTGCAGGACGTCACAGCTCAGGCTGCAGGCTGCAGGACATCACAGCTCAGGCTGCAGGACGTCACAGCTCAGGCTGCAGGACATCACAGCTCAGGCTGCAGGACGTCACAGCTCAGGCTGCAGGACGTCACAGCTCAGGCTGCAGGCTGCAGGACATCACAGCTCAGGCTGCAGGACATCACATTCACAGCTCAGGCTGCAGGCTGCAGGACATCACAGCTCAGGCTGCAGGCTGCAGGACATCACAGCTCAGGCTGCAGGCTGCAGGCTGCAGCAGCTCATCATGGAGCTCAGGCAGCTCAGAGCGCTGCTGGCCCTTTAAGACGCTCACTGTCGCCATGGTTACAAGCAGGAAGTAACAGAGCGTCTTTAGGATGTCAACATCCGCGACTTCAAGCATCTCAGCCTCTCTATTCCTCCTCCTCTCTTCACCTGTCATCACCTGTGACTCCTCTGTGACAGATAACTGTGAGTACTGAACCGCTGCAGCTTCACTCTGCGGATTTATTCAGCCGTGTTTCACCGATAACGCGACTCATCTGTTAGCTCGTGTGCTATCGCTAGTGTCTGCACTGTTAGCTTGTGTGCTAACGTGGATGTCAGAGTGACTTCGATGTTACCGTCTCGTGCACAGCTGATCTGCAGCGTCACGACTCGAGTGTCTGACGTTACAACGTGCTGGTGTTGAAGTGCACGCGCTCTGCTGTCTGTTCAGCACCGACACGTCGCTGTCCATGGTGCTAACAGCAGCTAGCCAGGCAGCTGGTGACGTCACACAGGAGGCATGACACAGGTGCCATCTACAGAGATGAGTTAGTTCACACGAGTCTGACGTCATGACTGTTTTTCAATAGTTGTATTAATTTGCCTTGTCCATTAAATTCATATGAGCTCTTCAACATAACAGAATGCAGAATAAGACTGGCAGCAATGAAACCCTCATTACACAAATGTTTTAAGATGTTTGACTTGAAAATACCATTTGATAATAATTTTAATAATCATTTGTCTGGAAAAACAGTTGAAATCAACTTGTTACAGTCCTAAAATGACGTCTCCTCATTCTCCCTCTTTAAATAATCCAGACAGAATCTATAAATGTGCAAATATCATCGTTTCAAAGATTAACTGCCACACAGGATGTCTCCTACATTTACATGAAGCCTAATATCCTGATTCTAATCTGTTTAAAAGCCCAAACAGAATAAAAAAAATGCTTCATATAAATGTGTCAGTCAGAATAAACAGGCTCTAAGTGAAGGACATTTCAATCAGTAGTTTAAACCTTTTCATCAACAGATATAAAACCTCCACTCTGCACAATGATTGGCTGAGTACTGAGATCCAAACGCAGAAGCTGGAGAACACACAGCCACACACTGACAACAGTGTGCACACGTGGGAGCGTACAAAGTTATATGCAAGTGCAAAGAGCCAAACAAACAGCTTTGAGGTGAAGCTAAAGGGAACTGTAATTTTATAAAATCTCATTTGCTGCAGAGAGAAACAGAAAGAAGTTGATGTTATCAGAAGTTGTCATCAGGTTTCAGGAGCCTGGCCAGTTGCAGTGTGACCTGATCTTTACTCGGTGTAAACATGTGATTTAACTGTGATTTGTTCCAGAAGATGAGCGGGAACACTGAGGACATCAAACCTGTGAGCTGCACCATCAAACCTCCCGTCTACCTGCAGATTGGAGACACAAAAACAGACCCGGCTCACTCCGGAGTTTGTGTTGTCGACGTCACGCTCCCGTTTGGAAAGCCTGTTAACGTAAGAGACAGAAATACAGTCTGCCAGCCATCATATATTCTACATGCTTTTCATGCTTTATTATCTTCTACTCTGTTACTGTGTCGATCTCAGCACACGGACCAAAGTTAACCTCGAGTACTGACACACGCTCTTCTTTAGATCGCTCATTTTACAACAAGAGACCTGTGAAAAATATGATGTGTCCAAATCCGAAAGGACGTTGTAGACTGAGGAGTGACGAGGGGTGGACTCGAACAAATCCATGTGTAGCTCAGCAGAAGGAGCTTGTTAGCTGTTAGCTTACACATCACAGGCCTGAGTGTGTTCAGAGCTACATGAAGTCCTGTGAACTGCAGCCTAATAACATAATTTTCCAGGATGGAGCTAAAAAACATTATCGTGCATGTATTACAACGTTCCTACAGAATTATGAGCTCACAGTTTCCTTCATTGACCAGGATGATACTGGACCAGCAGCTGATAATGAATTACTGAGTCGTGCTCAGATGCTGTTGAAGCTTGTAAAGAAAGCAGTCGTTCGTCTGTGTGCCGACTGCTCGCTGACCTGACAGCCTGCAGTAAACTAACTTTTGAAGGAGAATGCACGCTGCTGAGGAAATGTGTGTAATCTCTGCAGAGTTTGGTTTTTCTTGGCTCCCAGCGTGCAGCTGAAATAAATTGTTAAAGCACCATTCTCCCCTCAGCGTTAATATTATTTACCGAGCGTGTTTCTGCTGCCTCCCGCCGGCGCCGTCGCATAGAGCAGAAAACACACACACACACAAACAAAACATTAGTTTAAATATAAAACCGGATCCCAGTCCTCAGAGACTTCACGTATTCTGGGCGTTGACCTACTTCTCAGCGTTTAGTCCTAATTAAAAATCATTTTTAATGCAGAGCGACTCCTCATTAGCTCAGAGCTGCGAGCTTCAAAGGCGCCTGCCTGGAGGAAGTGAATGCATGAAGGACTTATCTCCAGCAGGAGCTCCGCTGCTGTCTGCAGGTTACAGAGTTAATGCTGTAATCTGCCCGCTCTGCTTCCTAAACAACAGGTTGGGACCCGTCATCCACCGGAGGCACCAACACGACTTAATGAGTCGGATTCATATTATTCTTAAGCTGAGTTTCCTGCAGCAGGTCACCAGAGACCTGCTTTCTATTCAAGTGTGACATCTAGTTTTAACTTGCTTCAAAAGCTCAAGTAAATCATTTGTAAAACATTTAAATCAATTCTGAATGAAATCATTTTCTAATATCAGGAGCAACGAGGGAGTTTAGCACTTCTGTCCAAACTCGTACAGTGTTGTGTCTCACCTGTGTGTTTCAGATCGAGGACATCACCTTTAAGAACTACTACACCGCCTACGTGACGGTGCGTCTGCTGAGGAGGAGCCCCGGACAGGAAGCTCCGGCGAAGTGGTGCACGGCTCTGAGAGACCTGCCTCTGATGGACAACCCCCACACGGAGCGGGGCTCCCAGGACTACTACTCCATCCACCGGACCCAGGTGGGCTGCAGCAGCTCCGTAGCATTAGCTTAGCAATAGCATTATAATTAGGGGCGTCATGATTTCGGTTCTATATCAAAATGAACCATAATTATCAGTTATGATCATCGAGCAGGAGCAGCGATTCTCCCAGTGTTTTTTATTTCTCTCCATCTGCTCCAACTCGTGCACTTGAAGAAAAGCTAGCTTAGCATTAGCCTGCAGCTGCACTTCCTGTGTGCACAAAGTCGATCAGCAGCAAGTTTTTGTTGAACTCTGGAATCTTGTTCTGGTTTTGAACCTAAACTGCAAAAAGAACAGCTGTCATTTCTGTGTTAATCAGATTTGATATTCTTACAATAATCACCAGCGATGAACGAACAGCGAGCTTAAATGGAATCGTGACTTTAAAACTGCTTCATGTCTCATGAGATAATGTTACTGAGAAACGATTTGTCATTTTAAGACCCACTGATATATTATAATAGCATTATGATTAGGGGCGTCATGATTTTGGTTCTATATCAAAATGAACCATAATTATGAGTTATGATCATCAAGCAGGAGCAGCGATTCTCCCAGTGTTTTTTATTTCTCTCCATCTGCTCCAACTCGTGCACTTGAAGAAAAGCTAGCTTAGCATTAGCCTGCAGCTGCACTTCCTGTGTGCACAAAGACGATCAGCAGCAGACACGTTGGGTTAACTAAAGATCCTTTATTGATTTGTTTGGGAAGAGGGTTCACTCTGGACACATTTAAGAAACAAAATTTCTGTCTTTTTTGTATAATTGTTTTTGTTGAACTCTGGAATCTTTAGTTTTTAACCTAAACTGCAAAAAGAACAACTGTCATTTCTGTGTTAATCAGATCTGATATTCTTACAATAATCACCAGCGATGAACGAACAGCGAGTTTAAATGGAATCGTGACTTTAAAATTAAACTCACATTTAACAGTGAATTAAACTGTGACACACCTCATAATAATGCAAAACATCATTTCAAAGAGAAATTAACTTTGGATTCTTAATATTTGGACGTTGCAGTTGGAGTAAGAGAAGATGTTATATTAGAGGAACAGTTCTGCTGCTCCTGAGTTTCGGCTCTGTCGAACATAAAAGCAGCGCAGCCGTCTGAGCTCAGAGTCGTTTATTTTATGTCTCAGCTGGTGAACCAGCCGAGTCTGCAAGAAAAGCTCAATAAGCATCATAGTGTTGATGTGCGGAGACAATACGAGCTGAGTTATTCTTCATTTCTTCTATTTATTTCCTGTTTATTCACTATGCAAATGGAGCCAGATGGTGAATGTTGATCTCAGTTTTGTTTACTTCAGATGGCGCTCTGAGCCTGACGCGGTTTAAAGGCTAATTGTGATCATATAAATTATGTTTATTCACTCTTAATGGGTTATTGTTCGTCATATTCAGCCTTAAGGGATGCTCAGTAATTGCAGTGATTCTCCGTGTGAGGACTTTAACCCCTTCAGGAATAAAGAAATGAAGCCATGAAATCATTTTTAAAAGGCAAAACAAGTTGTTTCTCAAACGAGCTGCGTCAGCGAGTACGAGTCCTTCAGCCAGGCGACCACTCGGCCTGAAAACACCCCACAGCTTGAGTTTAGATTTATACTTAACAGCTTATTCTGATTTATTTCAAAGGTTCAACAGTATTATTTCCACACATCGTGCTCATATGATTCCCTTCTCCGTCTCACACTCAGATGCAGGTGGAGCCGGACCACGTGGTCTCCGTGAGGCTGATCCTGAGGCAGCCGTCCTCCGCCTGGCTCACCTTCAGCCTCGAGGACGTCAAGATCTACCCTCACATGGAGCCGGTTAGTTTCTCTATTCAGAACTTTTAACATTAATCACAAACTCACTGAGATGTTAAAGTCAGAATAATGAACGTAATGAGCTCTGATGCCGCTGAGAGCGACGCTAACGGCTCCTGCTAGCTGTATGAACACAGCATCAGTGTTATATTCAGCGGACTGTTTGATTTGCAGCGTAATTAAGCTGTTATTGTGTCTCAGTCTGTGTGTGGTGAACACAGGTCCAGCTAACAGGTCAGTTACAGTGAGCTGTTATTAGACTGCTGGGACAGAACCAGAACATTTGAGTTGCTGAACGGAGCTGGAGGTGAAAATAAAGCCTCATGTCAGTACGAGCAGATACAGACTGACGTGATCTGTTGTTCATGTGAACATGTAGATCACAGTGTGCTGCTCATGTCTGGAGAAGGATGGTAGTCTGTTCAGTTCATTCTCTCTGTGTCAGGTTCTGATCCGAGTGTTGGATCGTTGGGATGTAGTGACACACAGAGCTGTACTACAGTGTTGTTCTTCATACAACCACCAGGTGGAGCCGACGTGAAATCCTGCAGTCAGTCGATAAACTCAGAGTCAAGTTAAAGAAATTATTCCAACATTGTCAGACTCAACTGCTCTGTTTTTCCGTTGCAGGACCCAGAGAAGGAGGTTTCTGATTGGCTGTCGGACCTGACGCTGGTGGACCAGCACCCTGACCTGGAGGTACTGATCCGGTTTTATCTGTCTGTAGAAACATAAGGAGGGAGGAGGGAGGAGGGAGGAGGCAGGAGGGAGGAGAGAGGAGGCAGGAGAGAGGAGGGAGGAGAGAGGAGGGAGGAGGCAGGAGGGAGGAGGCAGGAGGGAGGAGAGAGGAGGCAGGAGGGAGGAGACAGGAGACAGGAGGGAGGAGGCAGGAGGGAGGAGAGAGGAGGCAGGAGACAGGAGGGAGGAGACAGGAGGGAGGAGAGAGGAGGCAGGAGACAGGAGGGAGGAGACAGGAGAGAGGAGGGAGGAGAGAGGAGGGAGGAGACAGGAGGGAGGAGACAGGAGAGAGGAGGGAGGAGACAGGAGGGAGGAGACAGGAGGGAGGAGGGAGGAGACAGGAGACAGGAGGGAGGAGGCAGGAGGGAGGAGGCAGGAGGGAGGAGGGACGGCGTGTTTACCTGGGAAAGACAAAGAAAGACAATTAAGGAGACAGACATGTCAGGATGTCTCTGGGGATCTTGGGTGTTTTACAAAATACTGTTATTGATCAGATACATTTACAGAAGGCTAATAAATAAGGAAAGTATTTCCCTAACAGAGATGTAAACCTGGTGGTGTTAGAATCTCTCTCCAGAATCCATGTCTTCAGTTTGATTGTAAAACCTCAACCCACCTGATTTATCTAAAAGAATTATTGTCTTAAAAGTGAAAACAGGGCTGTTTTTATTATCTCATGAAAAGACGACCTGTGTGTTGATGAGTGAGTGGACGTCCTGCAGGACTCTCTGTCTCCCTCTGCTTCACATCCTTCCTCCCTCCCGTCTCCAGGGCCTCCCGGACCCTCAGACTGTGTCGTCCAGCATCCAGCAGATGTGGGCTCTGACCGAGGTGATGCAGACCAACCAGACCACAGCCTCCATCGGACGATTTGATGTGAGTTTGAAACACACAGACCACCTTCCCTTCAGTCCTGGTTATCCTGTCGAGTGCTGAGATTGGTTCTTAACATCCTGCAGTGGTGAGGGGGCCCGAGAAGAAGAGCTCGGGCCGGTGCTGAGACGAGGCGTGTTTAAACGCTGCACGTACCTCTCGTCTCTATGACAACAGCATCTTGACGACTGCTGCTGTGTGATCCTCTGAGCTTCACTATCTGTTTGTTGTTTATCTGACATCTGGACATCAGGAGGGTGATGACATCATCCGTAAGAGACAACAACACAGTGAATATTATTACGAGGCCACGGTGACGTCACCAGAGCCTTTCTGAAGACGGCGGCGTGTTCACGATGACAAATGTGACACAGCAGAAAAAAACTAGAACAGAAAGATGAACTCATCTCCTGGAGTGAAAGGAGTCAATCTGCTATTTTTAGCGGGTCAGCTGGGGTTTAAAAAACAGCTTTTACATGACAGTTCAGGTATAAAAGGGTCAGAACATAAACTCAAATCAAGTTCATTGTGCATACACTCATATGGTCCTGAAAGATCAGAGTAACTGAGGACGTCTGTGTGAGTGTTCAGAGTCTTAATACGATGCTTTCTGTGTTTGGTGTCGCTGCAGGTGGACGGATGTTACGACATCAACCTGCTCTCTCTGACGTAGCGTGGCTGGCTGACGGTGTTCTCTCAGTGGGCGGAGGAACACAGGAAGTGATGACAGAGATATAAAAATACATGACCTGCTGTGAACCGTTGAGAGCAGCTGCAGAGAAGAAGACAGAACGAGTGTTTTGTGTGCAGCTAAAGAGAAAACTATCATGATTTAATGTATGTACATGTCTTTTTATTTGAATGCTCACCTCTTTAAAAGGCTGCTGAGGTCAAGGTTCGGATGTTTGACTTGTTCTGATGGTTGAGATGATGTTCAGAGCAGGAGATGCATTATGTCTGTAAGAAGAAATAGAGTGAGACCTGACAGCAGACGTTAATCCTTCATGTTGTTATCTGCAGATCTGCTTGTCACTCGTCAATAAAAACTAATATCCTCGTCTCTGCCGCGCGCCGCCTCGCTGAGCACTTATCAAACAACATTAAGACACGGATCCGTCTGGGAGTACGCTACGCGGACTTTATTTAGCTGCAGAGAAAACCCAGAGGTGCTTCTCAAAATAAATCAGCCACTGTTCTTGTTTCGGTGCAGAACAACGTGGTGGATCCTCCTGAGGATCCCTCAGCGAGCCGGCTGAAGGAGCGAGGACAGACGGGTGTGTTTCTGTCTGCTTCCTGTTTCATTCAGCAGAGACGAGCTCACACTGTAAATGTTCACTGTGCTGAAATGCTGCTGATGTTGTTTCAGTTCGTGCCGACTCAACGGGATGTTCAGTCACTCACATACTGATGTTTTGTTCCGTTAACTCACCGCTGCTCTTTAACTCCAACTCTTTAAAGCTCACTGAGTGAACACAGGCTGGTGGAGCGTAAAATAAAATACTTCTGCTCAGATGATGTCAGGGTGTGTGTGTGTCTGTCAGTTGCTCTTTAACATTGTCAGCCCACCTGATCAGAGTGGAATCACCTCTTTCTGCAGGTCGGTCACTAAATGTGGACGTGCTGCTGGTTGATAACGATATCAGTGACTTTTTATGTCGTGAGGTTTGTGATTTTAAAGGTCACATTTCAGCCACAGTTCTGTGATCTGCTGTTAGTTCGACCTGCTGCAGACTGAAGCTGGCTGTAAAACATTTCTACAGTTCAAGACTCATCAGACTGAAGAAGGAAAGTGTTGTGCACCGTGATGTTTTCCCTCTTTAACAGGCGTTTGAGTCGCAGCTCAATCACCAGAATAAAACCTGTATGTGAGCTGACTGTCACGTCAGGAGACGTGTGTGAGTTACAGCTGGGCGAGATGATTTCCTGACTTAAATTGAAGTGTGACTGAAATCTTTAGGATTTTACTTTAATGTACAGACTATTGTTGGGTATTTCAGTGTACAGAGTATATTCTTTACATATCTGAGTCAATATAAAGACCTTTAGTCTGTTAATTTTTAAACGTATCCGTACATACAGTCTCCAGTGGCAGTATGGATTCATAACGACTGGATCTTTATATTTCCAGCGTCAGATTTCATTTCCTTCTCTGATTATTGGGGGAAACGTGTCTTCCTCTGGCGTCGCCTGTAAAGAGCTCGGAGATATTAAATGTGATATCAGGCTCCACAGATAAACTGTCTGACTGGACTTCTGTCCTCGGCTGCCAGCAGAGCTGTAGATGACAGAGAAAATCTCTGGAGTCAGACAGAGAAGGAAATAGAAGGAACAAGCCTCACCTCCACCACACACACACACACACACACACACACACACACACACACACACACACCAGCAGCTACACAACTGTGTGAAGCTCAGATCTGCAGAGCTGCTGCTGACTCGAGTGCACTCGACATTTAAATTCATCCGGCCGGACTTCGTCCTGCAGCCGGAATACTGATGCACCGGAGACGATTGTTAGAGAGCAGAGGAGGGAGGAGGCAGGAGGGAGGAGGCAGGAGGGAGGAGACAGGAGGGAGGAGGGAGGAGGCAGGAGGGAGGAGGGAGGAGGGAGGAGGCAGGAGGGAGGAGGGAGGAGACAGGAGGGAGGAGGCAGGAGGGAGGAGACAGGAGACAGGAGGGAGGAGGGAGGAGACAGGAGGGAGGAGGGAGGAGGCAGGAGGGAGGAGGGAGGAGACAGGAGGGAGGAGGCAGAAGGGAGGAGAGCAGGAGGGAGGAGACAGGAGGGAGGAGGGAGGAGACAGGAGGGAGGAGGCAGGAGGGAGGAGACAGGAGGGAGGAGGCAGGAGGGAGGAGGAGGAGGAAGGAGGAGGCAGGAGGCAGGAGGGAGGAAGGAGGAGACAGGAGGCAGGAGACAGGAGGGAGGAGGGAGGAGACAGGAGGGAGGAGGCAGGAGACAGGAGGGAGGAGGCAGGAGGGAGGAGACAGGAGGGAGGAGGGAGGAGACAGGAGGGAGGAGACAGGAGGCAGGAGGGAGGAGGCAGGAGGCAGGAGGGAGGAGGCAGGAGGGAGGAGACAGGAGGGAGGAGGGAGGAGACAGGAGGGAGGAGACAGGAGGGAGGAGAGCAGGAGGCAGGAGGCAGGATGGAGGAGGCAGGAGGGAGGAGACAGGAGAGAGGAAGCAGGAGGCAGGAGGGAGGAGGCAGGAAGCAGGATGGAGGAGGCAGGAAGCAGGATGGAGGAGGCAGGAGGGAGGAGGGAGGAGGCAGGAGGGAGGAGAGAGGAGGCAGGAGGGAGGAGACAGGAGGGAGGAGGCAGGAGGCAGGAGGGAGGAGGGAGGAGAGAGGAAGCAGGAGACAGGAGGCAGGAGGGAGGAGACAGGAGAGAGGAAGCAGGAAGCAGGAGGCAGGAGGGAGGAGGGAGGAGGGAGGAGGGACAGCATGTTTACGTGTGAAAGACAAAGAAAGACAATTAAGGAGACAGACAGTGAGACAGACAGACGGACGGAGGATGTGAACGACAGACAGACGGAGGACAGACGGAGGATGTGAACCTGCGGCGGCGGCGAGTGATGAATCTGTTTGTTGTTCTTTGTAATCGAGCTCACAAATCTCCTCCAGCTCTCCGACACGCTCTCAGAGCAGGAACCTCCATCTCCTGTCTGTTCCCTCTGTGCTCACGTCTCCACGGCTCAGACTCACGTATACGAGGTTTATCATAAAACCATATAGAACAACACGAGTTCATCTCCTCGGATCAGAGTACAGACACTGGATTATATTTCTACACACCTCAGAAAATAATGATGCCAGGAGAGATTCACTGAGTAACTTTAACGTGATCAACTTTATTTTAAAGGCTGCTAACAGTAAACTAGGATTCTGATTCTTTTACTCTTGATCAATATAACAAAACATATATTTCATACGGAACAGCTTTCATACGTCACAAAGCTAAACACCCGTCACATCTGCTGGCAGGATGAGGAACAAGTTATCTCTATTTCACCATCTACGTTTCCTACTTTCCAAAAATGGCAGAGACATTTTAGTTTTCTGGCTGCAGAGTTGCATTCAGGACCAGAACATCTGTGAGTCGTGATGTCGAACTGCTGCTGAGTCCTGAAGCTGCAGATACATTTAGCGAACATGCTAACAGATATCTGGTGACGTGTCCTCGAGGGTTTGAGGTCATGAAGTCAAACTGAACTGTGACGTTATACGAGGACCTACGTTGTTTCTACATCCAGGCCTGAGTCATGGAAATTATGAAGACGTGACTCACAAGTCGCCCAAAATAAATGTTGTTGAGTCCCTGATCTTCAGCTGAGGAGAGGCTGAAGATCATCTTCACACCCCGATGCTGCAGTGATCCTGAATGGAGCCGGACTGAAGGAACGTAGATGAAATCCCAGCGGGAGCGTTTGTGTTGTGTTGTGTTGTCTCCTGTTGTGTTACTGACGGCGACTTTAGACGTCTTAAATCCCGTAGAAGACGTCTCTACTGTTCAGACGACAGTGTGTTTGTGTTGTGTTGTCTTTCCTCCTGTTGTGTTACTGACGGCGACTCTCAGACGTCTCTACCGTTCAGACGACAGTGTGTTTGTGTTGTGTTGTCTTTCCTCCTGTTGTGTTACTGATTGTGACTCTCAGACGTCTCTACTGTTCAGACGACAGTGTGTTTGTGTTGTGTTGTCTTTTCTCCTGTTGTGTTACTGACGGCGACTCTCAGACGTCTCTACCGTTCAGAAGACAGTGTGTTTGTGTTGTGTTGTCTTTCCTCCTGTTGTGTTACTGACGGCGACTCTCAGACGTCTCTACAGTTCAGACGACAGTGTGTTTGTGTTGTGTTGTGTTGTCTTTCCTCCTGTTGTGTTACTGACGGAGACTCTCAGACGTCTCTACAGTTCAGACGACAGTGTGTTTGTGTTTGTGTTGTCTTTCCTCCTGTTGTGTTACTGACGGCGACTCTCAGACGTCTCTACAGTTCAGACGACAGTGTGTTTGTGTTTGTGTTGTCTTTCCTCCTGTTGTGTTACTGACGGTGACTCTCAGACGTCTCTACAGCTCAGACAACAGTGTGTTTGTGTTTGTGTTGTCTTTCCTCCTGTTGTGTTACTGACGGTGACTCTCAGACGTCTCTACAGTTCAGACGACAGTGTGTTTGTGTTGTGTTGTCTTTCCTCCTGTTGTGTTACTGACGGCGACTCTCAGACGTCTCTACAGCTCAGACAACAGTGTGTTTGTGTTTGTGTTGTCTTTCCTCCTGTTGTGTTACTGACGGTGACTCTCAGACGTCTCTACAGTTCAGACGACAGTGTGTTTGTGTTGTGTTGTCTTTCCTCCTGTTGTGTTACTGACGGCGACTTTCAGACGTCTCTACAGCTCAGACAACAGTGTGTTTGTGTTTGTGTTGTCTTTCCTCCTGTTGTGTTACTGACGGAGACTCTCAGACGTCTCTACAGTTCAGATGACGGTGTGTTTGTGTTGTGTTGTCTTTCCTCCTGTTGTGTTACTGACGGCGACTCTCAGACGTCTCTCCAGTTCAGACGACGGTGTGTTTGTGTTTGTGTTGTCTTTCCTCCTGTTGTGTTACTGACGGCGACTCTCAGACGTCTCTACAGCTCAGACGGTGTGTTTGTGTGTTTGTGTTCTGCCTCCTGACAGGTGAAAGCGAAGCATCTGTTTTCTAGCCTGAAATGAAACGTGTTGTGTTGAGTGATGGAGCTTCTCTCCTCCTCCTGCCGCCTCCACGCGACACGTTTGACTCCAGCTTTCAGCCTCCACCCATCACATCTATTCTCTCTCCGCCCTCCGCCTTCAGAACCTGATTTGATCGTGGCAGCGTTGCATCAGTCTCGGCGCTGAGTGATGAACGATGAGCCTCCGCCGCTCTTCACCCCAACACCATGAATCATTTATTCAGATGAGCCTGTGACAGCGGAGTCGTAACCTTCCTCTAACACAGCGAAGCTGACAGCAGGAGAGAGACGCTCTACACGCTGACGGTGCTGCTCCACCTGCAGACGAGCTCACAGGGAGGCAGAGTTTCTCTTAGAAAAGAAAAGATAAGAGTTTGTTTAAAGTGTTTAAAGTCAGGTGTGGTCCAGGTCCAGACCGGTTCTGTCCAGTCGATGCAAACTGCTCCACAGTCAGCAGCAGGATAAAGAAACTGTGTCACTAAATACCAGAATCTCATTTAAAGGACGGAGTTCTGGGCCCTACAGAGAGCAGGACCGTTGGAACCAGGTGGACTCTGTGTTCACGTCGTCGGTGCTGATGGACAGAGTGACCTGATGTCGACCTCTTGATATGTTGCTGCTGTTTGAATTCATCCAGACACAAACTGAAAACTGCACAATACGATTATTACACATGTTTATAGATCTTTCATCTCGTTATAAAACCTTGTGTTGTACCTTTCGTGCAGAACATTGTGGTGGTTAGTTTATTTAAACACTTTCATCTACGTACAGCGAGATGACGGTGTGTCGTACACCGCTGTGAAGTTTCTGTACTGCTCGTCAGTGGTTTAAGTCGAGGTGGAGAGAAGTTTGAGTAAAGTTTGTGGACTGCTCGTCAGCGGTTCAAGTATTTTGCAGATGGAAAGCAAATAAACAAGAAGCAGCAGGGTGATGCAGAGGTGAGCACTGTACACTGAAAAAAGTGAATATAAGAACATGTATTTGTAACATAATCAATCCTGTGATAATAACAATAAAAAACAAAGTTTGTCTCTTGACATTAATATATCAAGTTGTGAATTAGTCTACATTTGTTCAAAACACAAGTCATTTAGATTTTCCCCTAACAAGCTGTATGTAAGTGGCTCACCGTGACAAAAATATAATGTGTTTGATCTACTGAGAAAAAGTAAGGCAACTTTTTGCATCACTTTATCATGTAGATCAAACAAGAGTTGCCTTTGTATGTACAACATTCATCTTGCAAGTCATGTTAACTTACTTTTGCTAGTAAATTCAACTTAACACAACCGAGTTTACTTTGTTTGTAAAAGTAAGTTGACTTTACTTGCAAAATTAATGTTGTACAAACAAAGACGACTCTTGTTTGATCTACGGGATAAAATGATGCAAAAAGTTGCCTTATTTTTTTTAAGTAGATCAAGCCCCGTATTTTTATCACTGCAGCCTCGCTGCAGGAAGCTCCTGGGTTCGAGGATGGCCTTTCTGCTGGACTCTGCATCGTGAACGTTTGTTTGAACTGGAGACATGCACAGGATCAGCTCCAGCTCGCCTGCAGACGAGTGTAGTTCAGTGTTATCCACGTTTGACTGACTGTTTTACAGGACGTGGCTGTGATCTGACTTCCTGTCCAGTCCGTCGCCGTGTTGAGAGAATACAGTTTGTCAGCTGAGTCATAAAAACAGACATTCTCTAAAGATTTCAGGAGAAAGTTGTCTGTTTTCTTCTGTCACTTCTGAGCTGCAGGAGACAAACATTAGTCTGCATCAGATTTATGTATTTCCTCTGTCTCTGTTTGCCTCGTGGCTGTCGGACCGAACCGCCTCGACCCCGGTCTGATGCTAAGACTAATGAGTGACGTAGGATCGGAACAGGAGCGTCTCTGCTTTAGATCCACTAATAACACCGACCGGCAAACATTTGCTTCCAGAGCACTTAGTGCAGCTCGGCCTGCTGCTGCATAATCACACTGATGAACGTAATAATGCCGCCGTCGTCCTCCGGGGCCGAGCGCACGCAGCAGATTGTTCCGTCTCCTAATTGGAAGGAAAGTGATTGTTTTTGTTTGGAGGGTGTGTGATCAGTGTCGACACACACACTTCCTGTGTCACTGTGTGTTCAGTGTCGAGCAAACAGCTCCCAGAGTCACATGCAAATCAGTCTGCAGGAATAATGATAAACTCGTCATGAAGAAAAGAGTCGAGTTTATATAATAAAACAGAGACTCGGCCTTCACCTGAGCTTCATCACACGCAGTCTTCTCACTCATACAGAGCTTTAGAAAATAAAATAAAAATGTTTGTGATTCAGAGAGAAGCTCCGTCACGATGAGCCTCATTTCTGCCGAGGTTAATGTCTGTATATTCCCATAAATAACTCAAACCTCTGCTCTGCTCTCAGGACGGTTCAAGTTCAGACAAAGTCAACCCAGAATGAACATCATCACATTTCCTCCAAACGTCTCCGTCAGCTGATTCCTCCTCACATCTCAGGAGGGTTTTGAGCTGCTGAGTGATTCTGATTAATAACCACATTTCAACATTCGCAGGTGTTGTTTTGAATAATTCTCTGTTTCTGAATCGATGAGACTTTTTACATCTCTTATTTATTTGCATCAACAACAAACTGTTACAAATGTTCTCTCTGACTCCGACACAGAATTAATTCTCACGGCTGAAGAGCGACGAGGCGCTGAACCGAAAGACAAAGAGCTCAGACGCTCAGAGGTGACGGTGAGACGACGACAGGAACATTTATTCATCCTGAGCAGCGGCGCAGAAACCTGCAGAATTCAGCGAACGTAACTGTAAAAGTCAGTCTGTGTTTGAAAGACGATGAGATTCAAAGAGAGAGAAGACGAACACTTGAAACACAAAACATTAGTAAGCGAACGCTTCAGTGATGTCGAGGAGACAAAGACGTCGCCGTGCTCTTCAGGATGAAGAGGCTGTCAGGCCTTTCAAAGGGAACAGGCCTCAGATCTTGTACATTAATTATTCTTTAGTTACAGATTGAAAAGATGAGATAAGATGAGACTAGTTTGCTCTTTTCTGCTGGCTGATCTAAAGGTTATCAAAGGTAAAAAGAACTATTGGAATGAAATGAATAAAAAAGGAAATTAGATGTTAGATGATTGAAACAAATCCTCAGTAACGTTCTCAGATAATCATGTGGAAGATTTTCTCGTACAAACAAACATAACTGGCCCTTTAAAACCCTCGAGAGCGACGTGAAGCCATAAAATCCCCCCGAACATCAGCACACAAATTCACAAATGCAAACGAGAAAAAGGTTTGAGGCGAGCAGAAAAGCTCTTCCCTCCAGTTCACTGCCGGTGTCGGGAGCTGATGTAAAGAACGAGTCCTGTGACCACACGGTCAAATATTAATGCTGAATAAAGGCTCGCAGCTTAGAGGAGTCAGACTGAGCTGCAGGTGAGACACACAGCTGCCTCCTCTCTGCAGGTGATCACGCTGAATGAGCTGAGGTAAAGTGACGACCAGGAACCTTCAGTTCCACGACACCAAAGATCCTGCAGAACGGATCGTGATGAGGTGAAGTCTTATATGTGATCAGAGCCGATGGAGCGTTAATATTAACTGTATAAAAACAGCTGTAGGTGTCTCGTCTCCAGCTTGTAACCACCTCTGGGAGAGGGCGCCATCGAGCCACCATTGCATTATGGGTAATGTAGGCAGCAGGTCTATCATTGCTCTCTTATAAAGCTGTTTGATTCATTATGGACAGTTTCAGAACCAATGATCCAAATCAACACAGCAGAACCAGAGACATCACCTGTTTTATTCCACACATTCTTCTCCCTCTTTGAAAACCTGCTGCCTACATTACCCACAATGCATCTTAGCCACTGAGTGACATCACTGGAGGCAGTAATCAGATTACATGCAGCTTCCTCTGGAGTAGAAACCTGTAAACACACTTTAATGTGAATAATTAGTGGAGTTTCCCTTTAAGTAAAAGTATAAATGTATTATTATTATTATTATAATAAAAGTATAAATGTATTATTATTATTATTATTATTATTATAAAAGTATAAATGTGTTATTGTTATTATATTATTATTATTATTATTATTATTATTAAAAGTATAAGTGTGTTGTTGTTATTATTATTATTATTATTATTATTATTATGTATTATTATTATAATAAAAGTATAAGTGTGATTGTTGTTATTATTATTATTATTATTATTATTATAAAAGTATAAATGTGTTATTATTATTATTATTTTATTATTATTATTATAGAAGTATAAATGTGTTGTTATTATTATTATTTATTATTATTATAAAAGTATAAATGTAATATCAGAACTGTTAATGGAACTCAAATCAATAATCCTGTATTTAATTGATTCAGTTATTTAAAGTATCATGTGACTTTGCAGAAGCATATATTTAATAATATCTGTTTTAGTTTCTTCTCTCTGAGGTTGAACCAGGTGGACCCTCAACACACCTGTCACCACCAGGTGGAGCTGCTGCTCTTCACACCAGTTGCACTTCCTGCTTCCTGCTTCAACACCGAGCAGGATTTTTTTTTTCTTTTTTGTCTGAATATCTGCTGTGAAATTCTCCAAGATCAACTCTTTATTTTCTGATAATCATGTAAAGTTATGAGCGGCCGAGGTGTTGGAGCCTCGGCTGTAACTGACGGAGGGATCCTGCTGCGTCACAGCGACAGCCAGGCTCTTATGAAAGGACCAGAATCCAATTCCAGCGGCTCTGACGGGCTGTCGGAGCGACGTTAATTGCTCTCTCTCCCACCAACAGACAGAACAAAGACTCGCAATCAAAGTCTGATTTTGTCACAGTCATTAGCCGAGTTACTGCCCATTTATTCCAAATGGGCTTCTCGGCCCCTTAAAGCGTCACAGCTGAGCATTAACAGCATTATGTGGCGCTGCTAAAAATACTGCAGAGCCTTGAATGGAATTTGATTTAGCAGGAAAGTTTTGAGTCATGAAAACTGCTGCTGCGTCATTTTCTGCAGCAGCCTCACCTGGCTGGGTCCGTTCAGCAGGTACGTGCCGGATCAGCAGTAAGCTGCTGGGATTCAGATGAGGCATGAATACAGCAAAACAAACAGTAATGGGATCTTCACGACGTGTACGGAGCCCAGAAGGAACCGTTTACACCGTCCAGCCGCTCGAATGTGAGAGAGGCGTGAAGGATGGAGATTAGTGTGACTCTGAGTCGCTCAGCAGGAAACCAGGAGGCAGCAGCTCCAGCTGAGAGCAACACCTGCGACCACAGCTGCAGACCTCACCTCCACGTCACCTCCATCACCTCTACATCACCTCCACGTCACCTCCATCACCTCCACATCACCTCCATCACCTCCACATCACCTCCACGTCACCTCCACATCACCTCCACGTCACCTCCATCACCTCCACATCACCTCCACGTCACCTCCATCACCTCCACATCACCTCCATCACCTCCACATCACCTCCATCACCTCCACATCACCTCCACGTCACCTCCATCACCTCCACATCACCTCCACGTCACCTCCACATCACCTCCACGTCACCTCCATCACCTCCACATCACCTCCATCACCTCCACATCACCTCCACGTCACCTCCACGTCACCACCACGTCACCTCCACATCACCTCCACATCACCTCCACATCACCTCCACGTCACCTCCATCACCTCCACGTCACCTCCACGTCACCTCCACATCACCTCCACATCACCTCCATCACCTCCACGTCACCTCCATCACCTCCACATCACCTCCATCACCTCCACGTCACCTCCACATCACCTCCACGTCACCTCCATCACCTCCACATCCTCCATATCACCTCCATCACCTCCACATCCTCCATATCACCTCCATCACCTGCACATCACCTCCACATCCACAACCTCCAGTAAGAGACAAACTTTTACTCAGAACGTGGACAGCTGTATTTCTCTGCTTAATAAGGAAAATAACATTTCCTTTCTTCACATTTTGTGAGATTATTTTCATCTATTACACAAGAAGCTTGTGAAGAAGCTCGATGACCGTCTCCGGCTGAGCATCGTTGTGTGTTTGACTTCACGTCTCTGTGCGTGGAAAGTGAAACTCTGACTTGTAAGATCGTTACATGAGAAGTGTTCTGCCAGAAAGCCTGTTGGAGCAGCAGGTCTTTAGGTGATTTATTATTAATACGCTCGAACACAGTTTTCATTTCTCAGTCACAGTTTGGTGAGGCAGCAAAAACACCTGGTTAGCTTTTGGAGAAGATCATAGTTTAGATGTCAGCGTCTTTACACGAACAGCAAAGATCACAAAACATACAAAATCCTCTGTTTGAAGTTCCAGTGTGAGACGACGAGAACATGCATCAGAAACACGACACTGTGACGCTCAACGTAAAGGTGTCTCACCTGGTGAAATACTGAGAGTTTAGAGAGTCTCTTCTGAGACAGGACGGGCCGGAGCTAGCTGGTTAGCATGCTAACTGCAACACAGTACATAGACGCTGTTGTTTCTCAGACTGTGGGTGATGATTTTGGCTGAATCTTGCATGAGAGAGAGAGACGGAGCAGAAGCTTGAGTATTAAAAGTTTAATTGTCTGTATCCATTTTTTTTCTGAGCTTCAACTTCAACATTACAAAATTTAAACTTTTTTCTCTGCTGCACATTTATCTGACAGCTGCTTTCTTCACAGATATATTCATACGTGCAGAACAGTTCATATGTAAATACTGTCTGTTTGTAATGTTTCTTATATTTATCACATATGAGAGGAGGTGTGGGGGTTTGGCCCTGGGACTCATCGTCCAACAGACTTGAAACCCTGTTCGACCGATGATCTATTGAAAACTACAAAACACACCTGATATTTCCTTTTCCCTGTTTGCTTGTGTGCTTTGTCCTAAGCGAGCGACGACGGGTTCAGCTGCACAGAGAATCCTGTTGGTTTGTAATTATTCATGAAAACGATGTGATTTTAATTATATGTTCTGGTATTTTTCTGTGTCGGTTGGTCGTCAGCAGGAAACTGTGATGGAGGACGAGTCTCAGCTCAGAATGGACCAGAGTGGATCCATGAGGGGACGGGTCCAGAAGTTTAGTATTATGATGGATGGAAACATCAGGCATGTTTATGAGGAGTGAGTGACATCTGATCGTGGATTTAAATCAGTTGTATTTGATATGATTTGACTGAATTAAAGGAGACTGTTGGTGGAGGTGTCTGCATCACAGAGTCCAGAGTGGAGGATGGACTGAACTCTCCTCTGAAGGTTACTACTATATGCTACTATATTATGCAGAGAGTGTAACGTCTCTGTGTGTGACTGAAGCTGTGGCCTTCACCATCCTGAGCAGAGCAGCCAGTGATGAAGAGGCTCTGCTGCACATCACTGCTCTGTGGACGAGGAGGAGAGGAGGAGGAGGAGCAGGAGGAGCAGGAGGAGGAGGAGGGGGAGGACGAAGGAGGAGGAGGAGGGAGGAGGAGGAGGAGGAGGAGGAGGAGGAGGGAAGAGGAGGAGGAGGAGGAGGGAGGAGGACGAAGGAGGAGGAGGAGGGGGAGGAGGGAGGGAGGACGAAGGAGGAGGAGGAGGACGAAGGAGGAGGAGGAGGAGGAGAAGGAGAAGGAGGAGGAGGAAGGAGGAGGAGGAAGAGGAAGGAGGAGGAAGAGGAGGAGGAGGAGGAAGAGGAGGAGGATGAAGGAGGAGGAGGAAGGAAGGAGGAGGAGGAGGAGGAGGAGGAAGGAGGAGGAAGAGGAGGAAGAGGAGGGGGGGGTAGGAGGAAGAGGAGGGGGGAGGAGGAGGAAGAGGAGGAGGAGGACGAAGGAGGAGGAGGAGGACGAGGACGGGAGGAGGAGGAGGAGAAGGAGGAGGAGGAGAGGAGGAGGAGGAGGAGGAAGGAGGAGGAGGAGGAGGATGGAGGGGGAGGGAGGAGGAGGAGGAGGACGAAGGAGGAGGAGGAGGATGAGGACGGGGGGGAGGAGGAGAAGGAGGAGGAGGAAGGAGGAGGAGGGGGATGAAGGAGGAGGAGGAGGAGGACGGAGGAGGACGGAGGAGGACGGAGGAGGAGGAGGAGGAGGAGGAGGAGGAGGAGGAGGACGAAGGAGGAGGAGGAGGACGGAGGAGGACGAAGGAGGAGGAGGAGGAGGAGGAGGAGGAGGAGGAGGAGGAGGAGAGGAGGAAGAGGAGGAAGGAGAGCAGCTGAGTCGATTCACGACCTCTGACCTCGACTCGACCCGACGACCCTCTCAGGCTGTCGGCTCGTCGGTTTCTGATCATTGTTCCAGTGATTCTTCACACTGACACCTTTTTTAAAAACACGACGTTCTTGTTTGGACTTTTTCTGGATAAAAGGTGGAACTCACTCTTGGTTCTGTCTGGTTCTATCAGGCTGATGGGTGGATCTGACCCTGATCTGGCTCTTTATCTCCGTCTTCCTCTGTTATCTTCGCTCGCTCGCTCCTCAGTGACACAGTCAGCGGAGCTCCTGATTGGCTGGCTGGGATACATTAGCGAGATCACCCCCCTCCCATCAGCCCCTGGGCCTCCTAATGTTGTGCGCCTGCACATCACTTTAGGGACGGGATCATTCAGAGTTGATTGGCTTTGTGTTTTCCTTTGCTTCCGCTGGGATCTGCAGCAAACAGAGCTCATAATTGACTGGCTGGTTCTGCGATGAGCTCCGTCACTATGTGAGAGCTGCTCGGCTGTGTGACGACGACGTCGCTCTATCAGTCTGAGCACCGCTGTGATCTGCAGCTCCCAGAAGAGCCGCTGTCCTTTAACGCAGACGTGGCGGCTACGAGGGCTTCGCCGGAGGACGTGTTGCACGTGCAGCTTCTATATGTTGCAGGTCTACATAGATCCAAACATCTCGTACTGTAACTGGATCCTGAACCAGCTCTGAGTCTGAGAAATCTCATTTATAATCACATTCATATACAGCTAATATCTAACAGCAAACACACGTGGAAGGAAGAGTAATGCAGCAGCTTGTTTTCTACCAACGTAATGAGGAGACGGTGTTAATGAGTCCAGTCAGGATCAATAAAAAGTTAATTATCAACATGTTTTACAGCAAAATAACCAATCTAACAACACAATATCCAACCAGAGCGTTATTAAACTGTTTTATGATCCTGTGTCTAATGTTCAGAAGACACGCCGGCTCTTTATTAACATTTAACAGAGAACACAAACCTGAGCCGAAGTGTTCGAGTCACCTGAACCTTCACATCTGCCACCACGACACGACCGGACAAACAGACGACTGAACGTACCTGTGCAGCTCATTTACACAAACGGACCTTTAACGTCTCAGAGGATCTGCTCTCTGACGTCCTTGATCTCTGGCTGTAGATCCTCCAGAGGAACTCAGAGGCGATTCATCTTCTGATGAGCCGTGGAAACTCGGTGTGGACGGCGTGACGCTGCGGCGGGAGGGTTCAGCTCCGGAGAGGCAGCTCGACTCGACGCCGAGGAGGAGACACGCTGTGAATCTGACGAGCCAACAGGATACTGTAGGTTACAGAAAGGTCAGGAGAAGCTTGTTTCTCCCCAGTTTAAGATCACAGAAGTGCAGCGAACATGATTTAGTGACATTATGAAGGCTGCTCACGCACCAACCAGATACTGAACCTCAGACTGCTGCTGAGTGCTGTCGAGCGCTTTGAGCCAGAAAACGAGCTCCGTAAGTGCTCGTCCATTCATGTTGCATGTTACATGTCAATGCTAACTGAACCGTGGAGCCAGTTATCTGCAGCAGAGTGAAGGCAGAGCATCATGGCAGCTGTATCTGCTGAGGTGTTGCTACCAGACAGCATTCGAACCGTGACGTCATTAAAAAGAACGATGTCATCAGGTCGTCTGAACCGACAGTGGTTCTTAACCTGTTCTGTTCTGGATTCATTCAGAGGAAACTCTAACCAGCTGCTTTTGTTTCTCCATCGAGGGGGAATGATTGTGTCTGAGAGCTGACAAACAGATAATAAAAGACTCCATCTGAAGTTTCAGACTGAGCCCTGGCCTCCCCTCTGGATGCTCCTCGCCCTCCTCCTCCTCCTCCTCCTCCTCTCTGCGAGCCACTTGAAGAGATGGCAGCCAATTTAAATGCATATCGAGGCGGGTTGACGCGCTGCAGATCGCCATGTGGCAAAACTGGTTTAACAGTTTCCTTTGCTGTCTTCTGTGGGAGCAGTGAAGAGGCGATGCATAATCAATCCCCGTCCTGCTTTGTGATTCTGCAGCACGAGCTTCATATCTCCACCATATTAAAATGCAACGACGTGAGGAGGCGTGAGAGAGCAGCGCAGCGGGAGGCGCCGCATGCTCCGCCGTGACGAGCTGAAGCCGATCAAACCGTCCAGAGACGAGATCTAATCACACAGTCCTGCAGCGAGAGAGTGTGTGTGTGTGTGTGTGTGTGTGTGTGTGTGTGTGTGTGTGTGTGTGTGTGTGTGTGTGTTAAATACAGCACAATCAGCCTCCTCTGCTGTCAGATCACACAGATCTTAATGAAAGAGCGTCTCTGCCCTGAATGTTAAAATCCATTTACAGCAAGTGGAGGAGCAGAACCTCCAACATCCTGCTGCAAGTTACAGAGCGACGCTGACAGTGATGCTGCTCCTCCACTCAGTGTGTGTGTGTGTGTGTGTGTGTGTGTGTGTGTGTGTGACACCGTGTTTGTCAGAGAGGTTACGACCCTCCGTGAGCGACTCTCTGCTGTTGATCCGTCCCTCTCTCTCCTTTGCATGCTCGTCTAATCCTCCACTTCTCATTGATTCTATCTCAGCAGACAGAATAATCTCTCTCACCTCAAACCTCATCTGAATCACGTCGACATCAAACATGGAGAGAGACGGATGACATCATGTTCCCTAGAAACAACATGTGGCAGTAGATGTATGGTTATTAATCTAGTGTTGTGGGGAAACTATAGCTTGAAGTTTGGTACAGACGTTCATGTTCTCCAGAGGAGGAACTTTTCCTTTAACTCGTTCAAAATCCAGTTAATCTTTCAATCAGTCCAGTTTTTAAATGTAAACTAACATTTTGAGTTCTATAAGAAAAAACCAACACATTGCTACTGATTCAACCTAAACCACTTGTATCCCTGCTGTCAGTGTGTTTGGACGATCCGTCATGTTTGAGGTGTGATCGTTGCTCTCTGACCCCCCTCAGGTTTCAGGTTTCTGCTCCACATCGTGTCCTTCAGCCTGCGACTGAGCTCAGCAGGAGGTGATCGTGCTTTAAGCTCTGAGGAGACGACAGATGTGACGGGATGATGTGGTCTCTGGAACGTCACCCTGAGCAGGATGTGTCCTCGTATTCCCAGAAAGAAGTGTGGCAGAGAGAGGAGGGCGGCGTGTCGCAGGGTTCCTGCTCTCTGCTGCCGTCTGACAGGAGACGTGACTGCTGACTGACAGCGCTGTGATGCTCGCCACGTCGCCACGTCACCACATCACCACGTCACCACGTCGCCACGTCACCACGTCGCCACGTCACCACGTCGCCACGTCACCACGTCAACACGACACGACATCACCACAGCACCACCATGACGACGCCGACCAAATTTTCATGGACACTGTGTCTCTGCTTCTTCTTCCATGTATGTTTGTGTGTTTCAGTCTCTGTTTTTGTGTCTCCATGTGTGTTTTTCTGTCAGTTTTTCATCCCTCGATTATTCAATGCATTTATTGATAAATCATAAGTAACACATATACAACAGTATTAACCCTGAGCCTGACCTGGATGACTGAGCAGCTTCACCAACATGAAATCAAAGTAGTGTCAGTCTGTTCTGGTGTGTTTTATTAATATGAACCTTTTCTGATCTGCTGTTGTTCAACTTATGTTCGGTCTCGTTCTCCTTCCTCTCTCACCGACTCTCTCCTGAAGTCACAGCGACCAGATGAAGCACCGTCACCTCGAGGACACATTTCTCTGGTTTGAACATTGTTGGAAACCTTTTTGATGATTTAAGAACAAAGATGGAGTTGATGTAAGGGTCCTACGTCACGTAGTATCTCTAACATCTGACCCAGTCAACAAGAACCAACAGCTCAGACACACAGAACCACTGAACCATCCATCTGAGAATGAAGAGTTGAACCTGAGCTGAGGGTTCACAGAGATAAAGCCGACAGCAGTTCATTCAGACCACATCCACAGAAGATTCAATGAGTCTGAGCCGTTACAAACTGTGAACATGTTATATAACCGCGTCTGTATTTGTCTTCCTCCTCTGTCACTTCCTCCCCTCCCTCCCTCCCTCCCTCCCTCCCTCCCCCCGTGTTACACAGAACAAGGCTCAGTCGACCCAATAAAGTTCTTTGATATGTAAAAACATAGTTGAGCGGATCGCAAATGAAGATGTTTTATAATTCAGCAGCAGCCGGCGCGTCTTCTTAACAGTCTTTTAACTTCCCGAGCTGCGTCGTCTCTTCTGTCCTATATTTAACACGTTTCACTGAACGCTGTTTCCACTCCAACATCTTCCTTCACATGTTCAAGGTTCAGCTTCCTGTTTGTTCCCTCAGCGGCTCACAGCCGCTTTGTCTTCATGGATTTCTATTGAAAATTATTTTTTTGATCCGAGCAGTGAAAACATCTTTTACACATCTTCTGTGAGGTGATGAGATGAGATGAGCCGAGGAGCCGCTGCAGATCTGGTGTTTGTCTGTGGGCCGGTTCAGGATAACACGGGTCATATCTGTGGAACAGGACCAGCATCACTCCGGACCTCTTTGTGTCTCTGATCGTGAGAAGATGTTCCCGTCTCAGGGTTAGAGAGTCAAACACTGAACTTCTCTCACAGTGAATGACTCTTTATGTGGTAGTTTTGTGGTAGCGATGCAGGATGTCACAGACGTATCACAGCTGTATTAAACTGCGGCTAATGCTAACACAACATCCTGCTGCTGCTGCTTCACAATAAAAGACTGAACAAACACCGGGTGGCTTTTATTGTGAAGCAGTCACAGGAAGCTGTGTGTGTTTGTCACTGCTTTGATGGAAAAAGGTTGTAATCAATCGATTATCGATGGACTTCTTTAATGAAACAACCTGAGCTCTGATTGGCTGCACAGACACACCAGCTGCTCAGCCACTGTTACCACGGTAACCACAGCCTCATCGACCAGGACCGAAATATACCTTTAAGCCCAAAACCCAGGTGATCCACCACAGACCAACTTTCCTCTCTGAGGTCAGAGTTTTACTCATCCACATCCGAACCTTAGATTTCTTCCTCCCCTCCTCCTCTCACTCCTCACCTCCTCTCACTCCTCCTCCTCTCACTCTTCTCACCTCCTCTCACTCCTCTCCCCCTCCCCTCCTCTCCTCTCACCCTCTCACTCCTCACCCCTCTCCCCTCCTCCTCCTCCTCCACTCCTCACCCCTCTCCCTCCTCCTCTCCTCACCCCTCGCTCCCTCCCGTCCTCTCACTCCTCACTCCTCCCTCCTCTCACTCCTCACCCCTCTCCCCTCCTCCTCCTCTCTCTCCTCCCTCTCCCCTCCTCCTCCTCCTCCTCGCCCCTCTCCCTCCTCTCGCTCCTCACCCCTCTCCCCTCCTCCTCCCGTCCTCTCACTCCTCACTCCTCCCCTCCTCTCACTCCTCCCCACCTCTCCCCCTCCTCCTCACCCCTCTCTCTCCTCCCCTCCTCTCTCTCCTCCCTCTCACTCCCTCCTCTCCCTCCTCTCCTCCTCCTCCTCCTCTCTCTCCTCACCCCTCTCTCCCCTCCTCCTCCTCACCCCTCCTCTCTCCCTCTCACCTCCTCTCCCTCCCCTCTCCCCTCCCCTCTCTCTCTCTCCCCCCTCCCGCCTCGATGATGTCACGTCCCGGTTGTGATTCATGTCTCCTGAAAGATGCAGCTGACCACGGCGGCTCGGCTGATGCAACAGGATCCTCTGCCCATTAAGCACCGTTGCCTCCTGCATCTTTCAAAGAGCCCCCCTCGGATCCGAGACTCCACTTTGAAGTCCCCCGTATCGATCTGCTGCTCTGAAGCGAGGGCGCCTGAAGGTGGAGAGGGTGGAGAAGGGAGAGAGAGAGACTGTGACGGATAAGAAGACAAGACGTTTAGACCTCCACCTGACCTCCGTCTTTGTTCCTGAGCTCGGATGACGCATTAAAAACACACTCAGACCGTCAGAATGTTTCCATCTGATTTTAAAAGTTTTAAAAGTTTCCTCATATTCAAACACATAACTAACAACTCTGATCATGAAACTGTTACATCACATATTAAAATGAACAATAAAGCAGATCAAACATTTAGTAGAAGAGTAAAACTTGGGACGTTGCTTCAGCAGTCGTCTCTGTGGTTTGAGACGTCGGATCACCGTCGGATGTTCAGTCGTCTCATTAAGCATCTTCTTCTCTCCACCTGTTGAAGGTCTCTCTGCTCTCTGCTCTCTGATTCAGACGACTGATCGTCTAACTTCACGTGACGAGTAAACGGTCAAAAACTGCTGCAGCTGAGCAGTCGAGCAGCTCGACACATCAACCCTGCTGAAGTGCCTTTGAGCTACTCCTGAATATGTGTTAGCTGTGAAGTCCGACCACAGGACGAAGGTGATGCTAATCGTCCCTCCTCACACACTGCAGCTCCGCTCTGATTCGTTCAGGCGAGCGAGGGTGTGAGGGAGGTTCTGACGACGGATGGAGAGAACCGCCTCGGGCCCAACACGGCCGGAGCTTTCGCCTCGGCGCCGCGCTGTGAGGGCGAGAAAATACATGGTAATCCTTTTCTCTCCGTCTCGCTTCCTCCTCAGCCTTCTCTCCAGAAACCCTCCTCCAGCAGAGGAGCGAGCCGGGTCACTGCAGGTGAGTCTGACGGCGCCGGCCGGGGATCCGCCTGGCGGTGCCGGTTCTGTGTGTTCATCTGTCAGAGTGGATCCGGACTCTCTGTCAGTACAGCTGATTGATGAACAGGTTGTGAAATCCGTTTAAAAAAGATCTCAAGGTGATTTTTAGGAGAAATAATGAAATATTTTCCAAACAGCCATCCATCATCATAAGAGTCACACGTGATGCTGTAAACATCACAGCCGCGTCCTCGACCCGAACGGGCCTGACGTTTGGCTCAAAGTCACAGAAATGACACGAAATGTTCCTTATTTTCACAACCAGACCAAATTTAAAGTGTGACGTGCACAATAAAAGTCACTGAAACACAATTAAAGACACGACGATGTGCTGAAGTTCAGATACAGGAACACATAAAGGAATAAAGTCCGGAGGTCTCTGAGGTCGTTTACACCTCTCAGACTCACCTGTTCTGATCCAACATGTTTGACCGATCACCTGCAGAATTAACTGATCAGGTGTTCACGTGATTCAGTTCGGAGCTTCTTCATGTCATTAAATACACAACATGTCACTTCTGCTGCTTTTCAACCCAAACAGACCCAGAGACGAGTCATTCTTCTTTAATGATATGGTTTATTCTCAGG
>CM077785.1:36502004-36524504 GCA_039737535.1 Lagodon rhomboides
TTAACGTGACGTGTTGGCGAGGAGAGAAGGCTGACTGACGCCACGTTAGGTCCGACACAAAGAGCGGTTCTGACTACTTGTGGAAAACAGGACTGCAGCTGTTTCCTTTCAGCGTCATCACTCGGATCAATACCTTCGTTCTGAGATGAGCTCTGAGAAGATTTAAATCCAACTTTCCACAAAGATTTGTTCTTTTGTTTTTACCCACTTGAACGAACATGTTTGTGAGTCTCCGCTCGCTCCGATTGTCCGGTGGCATTTCTTCTCAAAATGTCAGATGGAAACTTCCGAGGTTACGATATTCAGATGTTACTCTGTTTACTCAGTCGAGGCGGAGGAGGATGGTTCTTCTGTTTCCCTTCTGCTCCTGAAGATGAAAACATAAAAACAGAGATTATACGAGCTGTAAGTGCACGAGATAAAGATTAATCACAGCGTGTGTCTGATAAAGAGATATTGATTTTAACTATTCATGTGAAAACACCCCTACAGTTATTATAAATATCCATATTCGGTCCTGGAGACATTTGTCTTCTCACAGATCCAGAATGTGTAAAGACACATAATGATGATTAATGTCTGCAAACATCTGCTGACGTTCTCTTAACACGATTATCCCTGAATGTGTGTTTGTCATGCAGACACAGCAGATGTACAGAACTGGACTTATCTTTGCTTTTACTGCAGCAGAACCCGTTCAGAACACGCTGATGTTGGTACTGTGAGGGTTTACAGGTCCAGTCTGAAGCCTCCTGAACCTCTCACAGACTCATCAGGGTTTCAATAACACCAAACATGTTTGATATTTTCTATTTAAAATCTGGATAACTACATTGGTTCTTTCTGAAGATCACAACAACCGATGAGAGAAAAGTTCTCACTGAAGAGCAGAAAACCCGTTTGACCACGTCTCATCCAGAGTCTTGTTGCTCCATGCTAATCTCCACTCTGTTTACGTCTGCTTCCCCACGAGATCCCATGAGAGCTCCGCCCCCAGCGTTGAAGCCACGCCCCCACTGCCGCACACAGTGACATTTGAGTTACACCACTGGATAGTTTTTTGAACACCTGGAAATATTTCCAGCCTTTTTATGTAGCGACCAGAACCAACTATTCTTCACAGGAAGTCAGAACATCTCCAACGGTGATCATGGCGACCAAACCGGGTCAGAACCACGATGTTGTCCTAACACTAACCGAGTGGTTTCTGTGCTCAAACCTCTTCAGAACAGTTTTAACTCCTCTCTTTACTCTGCGACATTATTCTGGCGATCGAGTTGAAATCCAACACGGCTGGTTCTTCACACAGACCGACGGAGTTCAAAGTCAACTGCAGCTGAACAACTGAATGAAAACAGAGGAATGAAATGCTAAGCTAGCAGCTCAACACGAGCTACAGTCGGTAGAGATGCCATGATTGTTGCATGAAGCCGTAAACACCGGAGGACTGAGAGCTGCAGGTTCGTCTTCCACAGCTGGATTCCTCTCTTCTCTCTCTTTGAGGCCTCCTGAACCCAAAATGCTTGGCGAGATCTTATGAATAATTTCCACCGCAGCTTCAGTGATTTCTTCACTCAGAGGAGGAAGGGCAGAGAAAACAAGCTAGCGAGAAGCATTACAGCGAGATCGAAGCAGACAGTTCTGGTTTTATCCGATGACCTCTGTGCCGCTGAAACATGAAGGAAAGTTAATTTGCTGTCAGGTGTTTACTTCACAAATTACAGACGTGGCAGATTCTCGCTCGACTAACAACGCAGACAACAAACCACAGGAGGAGCTCAGGCCTCCGATAACGAGACTCCTGTTAATTATGTAGCATCGTGTTTTACTTAATCTGAACATAGTTGATGAACGAGATCGACGACATCACCTCAGTGTGTTTTATCACCCCTGCAAGTCTCATAATCCCTGATACAGTTAATGTCTTCTTCTGACTTCATTAATTTATTATTTGAATTTAAATGTTATACGTCTGTTCTCTTGTTTCAGTTTTAAGTGCAGCGACAGGTTGTCCTGATAAAGCTGACAACACTTTTAAGAATCACTATTTCACTATATAGAGGATGTACAAGTGTCGAGCATCGTGTTTCCCATCATTGTGTGTGGCTCCACCTGAAGAGAAGGAATGCAACAACACAGGATCAATTATTGATGGTGGACGGACGACTAACGAAGCCTGGCCGGACTGAGGAAGGTCAGAATAAACAACAGATGCGAGTGGAGGAGAGAGAGACCGAGGTGAGGCTGCCATCGATTCTGATCAAGAACTCTTTGGACCTGAACCCAACGTACAAACATTGATTTTTAAAAACTGGAGACCTGAACATTGTCAGAGCTGATCCACACACACCTGAGGACAATTACACCTGATCACAAACTGCAGACCACAGCAGAGGAAACACCAAGACTGAGAGCAGCTGCAGTCGAACATAAAATAATAAAGTTCTGTTTATAATATTAACAATTACTTTTATTATCTATAAGCACCTTTTAAAACAGAGTCACCTGTTGTTCTCACTCAGACACCAGGCACCTGAATAACTGACATCATTCATTTACATGCAGACAATCAATAAAAATGTTGAAAGGAAGTGAGAAAAAACTACAAACAAAAGTTAATTAATGGGGTCTGTTCCAGACTGAGACTCATCGTCCGTCCAAGTTTAAAAGAATCTGTTCAGTAGTTTTTGTGTAATCCTGCCAACAAACCAACCAAATAACTGACTGAACACTATAAGAATGCACAGAGATCTTCAGGTCTCAGACTTTATTTCAAAAGCTCCGACACCTTTTAGTGACGAGGCAGAAATCGACAGGACGGACGCAGCTGAAAGTCTCCGGTTATCTACAGACTCACATATCAGAAATATAGTTGAGGCTCATATCCTGCAGAGATTTAAAAGTTGGTCATGAAATCTTTATATCTTAATAAAATCAATTCTAAAAGTGACAGTGAACCAGTGAAGAGAGACGAGGACGGAGGTAAAGTGGTTTAATGGAGTTGACTTAAAGCAGAGCTGCCACATTTAGGACGAGCTGGAGACGAGATCTGAATAAAGTGCATCACCAGGTGTGATGTAATAAAAGCAAGAAGGGTCCTTTCAAGGTCTACATGAGACAGAAATGACTTATCTTTTAGACAGTCTATCTAAAAGTTTAACAACTTTTATAATTCAAAAGGTTCAGCTTCACCTCTGATGCTCGGTCTGAGAGTCAGGATAAACGTTAGCCAGTTCTTTAGGGATGTAAAGCGGAGTATCATCGTCGTATCATCACACAATGAAAGTTACAGATAATATGACGCAAAAGAAGCATGTAAATGAACAACAAGGGGCCAAAAATGGATCCCTGTGGGACGCCACAGGAAGGGAGGTTTCACTAATGTGACAAAAATAAAATAACTGTTGGTCTCAGAGTGAATCATAACTTTCTGATGGTTTGTAGTTCAGCTCAACAGAGTTGTTTGCGTCTCGATGAGTCAGGCTGATCAGCCCTGAGCGAACAGGCATGACTAATCAAACTGAGGCGGAGAAGAGTTCGTCCTGGGATGCAACCCAACACCAGAAGGGATCTGAATACAGATTAATAAGTCCACAGGTTGTGTATATACAGCTCTTTGGTTTGTTATTGGCTGATTCATCGCTAAATTAGCTGCAAGCAAGAGAATCTCCTTAATGCATGTTGTATGTTGGTGCAAAGCCATGATTCATTCACAGCGTTGGCGCCGGTATAAATGGGTCAAAGAGTGATTCAATTGCTTCTCCCTGAAGTGCAAATCTCTGCTGAGGACTCCACCTCGTCTGATTCATTTACTTTATCCAGTCAAGCCCTCAGCTCTGATATTCCTCCGTCTGTTTTAGACTATCTGGTAGGAAAATGTCAGAGAACATCGGTTTTATTTATTTATTGACGGTGTGCTGATACAAGTGTTTCTCTTTATAGTCATCAAAATATTCACAGTCGACAGAAATCAGTTTGTTCGTTCGTTAGTTAGTTAATCTCATTATCTCTCCACATCTTTTGTTTGTTCTTGTTTCCTGATTTCCTTCATGCAGTCGTTATCCAGTTATCTATGATTACTGAAACCTGAGTGATGTGAGTTCGTCCAGTCGGTGCAGTCGGTACTTTCACACCGACGCTCTGATGTACAACTCCGGACGTCCAAAGCTCTGGTGCCGACTGACAAACTCGACAAGCTTCGCTGTCAGAAAATCAATCCTCCAAACCAACCAACAAGCAAACATGGAAGTCATGAAAAGGACAATGTGAATGTGGAAGCTTCCTCCAATGAAAGGGCAGCGATTCATCACATTACTGTCAAAACATCGACTCTGCAAAGAGTTCACGAGGAGCATCCTGCAGAGTCAAACGACCCGACATCATGCACGATCATCATTACTTAATGTGTTTGTCTCTGATCTGGAAGCAGAGCTGTGTGTGGTTTTCTATAAAGTTTTCAGCTTTACCTCCATTAATTATTAAATCTCCTGGCAGAACAACAGAACCAGTCAGAATCTAACTGTGGATGATGTTTCGTGTTTGTTGTCTGCAGACGAATCTTCTCCTCACAGTGTTTTTGTCAGCAGGATGAGTCCTGAGCTCCACCAAATCTGGAGAATTGGGCATTTTTATTATCAACAAAAGGTCAAAAGTCCAAGACAAAATAATTTCCATCCTGTCGGGAGGATTACTGCTGAGACGCTTCCATTCCTGACTGAGTTTGGGCTTAAAGACACGAGAGAAAATCCATCAGGATGATCAGAGACGCCACGGTGACCCATATTTAAAAACTACGAGTTTCTTTTTTTATCTCCTGAACACTTGTCCAGATTGCGAAGCTGTTCCCTCCCTGCCCTGGAAAAACTCCAATCTGGAACCGATCTGGTACTCGCAGTCTCTAAATCAATTGGGGCCTCGGCTCGACCCGTTAATATAAGTCCTGACCTGACACATGATTAAACGCCGGCCGAGCGCTGCTGCTGCAGAGACCGAGCTGGGGTGCAGGATGCTGAGGGGAGAAGAGGCGATAAATAATTGATAAAAATAAAAACCCGCTGATGGAGCAGACAGAAACAGCCTCCGTGTTTCCACCGCGTCGTGTTCGGTCGTGTTTCCTTCAGCTCAGAACAAACTCATCGGCTCTCAGACCTGTGACGTCCTGCTGACTCCTCACAGCCGCTGGACTCCATGAATTATTGAACCACACAACAAACACTTTAACAAACTGGCCTTTAACAGCTTCTCTGCTCACTAATTCACAGATCTGCACTGCTCCATCGGCAGAGCTGAGGACTGATGGGAGTTTTTCCCCCTGATGAATAAATAAAGCCTGATTTTCTAAAAACGAACGAGTCTTTCGCAGAGTTTCATTGATTTCAGCCGCCTGTTCATCCACACTGACGGCACATCTGCGGCTTTGTACAGGAACATTTTGGATGTTAAACTTTCAGGTGCTTTCATGTTTCGTGTCCGACTCTAACCTCAGAGATTCATGGGTCATTCCATGAAATCGGTGCCTTTTCAACTTTGAAAAGTTAAAATTTAAATTATATTTAATTGCTATTTTTTCAGTAGCCAGTTTAAAATGACAAGAAATTATATTGTGCCATCTCAGCTATGGAATTTCATATTTTATAACTGTTTTAGTCAAGTCCTGTTACTGGAAAGGTAACAGGGTTGACAGTAACAGGGTTGACCATTTCAAGCTAATTTGCCCATTGCTAGCTAAAACAAATGTTAGCTAAAGCACATGCTATGTACTTTGAAAGGAAATTACATGTACATATTGATTATATTATGAGAAATAAATAATTGTTTGGATCTATATGTTAAAAAATGGTAACAGGGTTGATGTTGTATGCTTGTCCCCCTGGTTCAACCTTGAAAAAACATCAAAAATAGCACATCAGAGATGAGCAAAACTTGCTTGTCACTGAGCTGTTAGCATCCTGGTTCAGAGATGATGCAACCTCCTGTAAATCATGTCAAATCTAGGATGTACCGTTATTTTGATAGGGTTTTTTGGTTAGGGTAACAGGGTTGACATAAAATTAGGGGACACCGATAAATTGGTAAATATTTATTACAATTAATCTATATTTTTACCAAAAACACTGTTTCACAATAAGATCATACTTAAAACAATATGTAAATGTGAACATTTTAACATTTTGCCAACATTTTACAAATTAAAAACAACAGTGAGGGACAGGCCAAAAACCTCACCCTCATCAGCATAAAAATAATTTTTATTATTTAAAATCATATTTAATTGATTTTAATTTGATGTTTTATTGAGGAGAGAAGACACGGTAATGTTATATTTTCAAATTACATCTTTGTTTGTTGTTACTGTAATTTTATGACTGATAATTTCTTGGGGACACAAAAGGCACCGATTTCATGGAATGACACCAGAGTCCTCAGAAGTATTTTTCCTTCTCATTAATGGATGAAGTTAATATAAAGGGCAGCAGTCTGTGTCGCCTGCTATGTTTTTGGCTGATTGTCAGAATCCCTGCGGTCTGATTGGAGGAGACTCAGATCACCTGCTGACTCCTAATTAATGATGGAGAGCAGCTGGAGCCGGTCACCTCACAGCCAATCAGGGCGAGGGGCCGTCCTTCTGTGAAGGCTGAAGAGAGGTGAGGAGCAGCACACCTGGTTCTGATTCTGTCCTCAGCCCAACAGGCTGTCGGTCAGAAGCTCTGCTGACTTTTCTTTCTTCTCTTTTGTTCTTTGAGGGAAGTTTCGAGCGCTCTGCAAACTAGTCGAGACCTTTAAAACAGTCTCTGTTCGATAAGCCGAGCCTCTTTATACACCTTTTCATTTGTTGTCATTTCATCAGGCAAACTTTTCATGTGAAGACACACTTTAGTTTCATCGCCCCAGAAGAGACATTTCTTTTTTTGTCGTATTCTGTCAGAGGTTTTATTTTTCATTGCTGAACCTGTAAAACATAAAATAAAGTGTCCACTGATATACTTTCTGGAGTTTGAGGCGTAAATGCTGCGTTTGTGGAGAGGAGACGGGACGTGTTGACCAGCGTTTGACCCGTCGTCGTTCACACTCAATCAGATCTCAATTTACCAAAACACAGAGCGGCGAGAAGAGAAGAGAGCACTTTCACTTGTTCAGGCTAAGTGTCCCTTCTATCAGCTGCTGAGTGAACAAATGATCGGGTGGGAACAGAGCAGAGTTTTACGGTCAGGACACCGCCGACCTGAGAGGAGGAGCGAGGAAGAGACGCCGCGACCTCCCGTCTGTGAACACTGTAATTACCTGCAGGCGGAGAAACAGCTCTGATCTGTGTTCAGCTGCTGAATCTGAGGTCATTTCTCTGCTATTAAAGAAAACATAATCATGTTTCAGCCTCCGTGTCTTCAGATAAGAACCAGTCTGCTGCCTTCAGGCCTCTTGTTTCGTATCAACACAACTACTTTTTAATTTAATTTCAGTGGGAACCGTTTTTATTGCAAGTGCAGCTTTTTTGTGTCGCAGTGATGTAAGAACGGAGGCGATCAGGGTGGAAGGTGAGCGTCCTCTCATCAGATATCAGCTCTGAGGAGTCCTGGCTAGGTTCAGAGGAGGTTTGGAGGTCAGATGATTCATCTACATTGTGCCACCGACACGAGTCATCAGGAAAACAGACTGTTTGAAATATTTGTCACAGCTGCTAAAACATCTGAATATTAAACTCTGAGTGAGTCTGAACGTCTGTCTGATTCTCACATCAGCTTGTTTTTTCTATATTTCTGTTTTCCGGTCGTTCGCCTCTCTGGATGCTCGGCTGCATCTGATTGGACGCTCGTCTCTCACAGACGGTTTGTCGTCATGTCACCGTCTGTTGTCTGATCATCGTTTGTTTTTATCCTCTAACGCCATCTTTTCTCTGTGCGACTGCCTCCGAGCGTCAGAGTGGTCGTCCTGCAGCCTGTTTGAGTCAGTCCACTGACACCAGACTGTAAAGGGATGCAAGTAGAATCAGGAACGTGTACGTAAAGTGTTTAAAGTAGAAAACTTCCCTCTCAGATGTGTCCGAGTAAAAGTAGAAAGTGGTGTAAAAGAAAAGACCCAAGTAAACTTTAAATATCTCAGATGTGTGATTGGCTGCAGGATTTGTGTTTCAGCATCATGTGTTCGTGTCCAACATTCACGTCTCCGGATGTCGTCTGAGGCAAATGAGCTCAGACTCGTCACACTGACAGTTTCTTGCTGCGTGACACAAAAGAAAAACTCACTGTTCTCATTTTCCGTGACTAATCTGCAGGAGAAGACGGTCTGATGTAACACGTCTCACTCTGCTTTAAGGGCTCAGTGGACGGAGCTTGTTGGCGGTGAGAGACATTCAGGCTGAGCGAGCACAGCGAGCTTATCAGAACCACCGGTTCTGTTCGGTGGAGCAGAGATACGACGGCTTCGACCTCGGTATCAGATCGTGTTGTTCACCAGAACAAGCTAACAGAGTTAATTTCTGCAAACCACAGATGTGCTAAAACTTTACATTTCTTTAGGTTCAATTTCCACTTTCATCTCATGACGTCACTGCGCTGATGTTCTGGTTTAGAAAGATCAGAAACGCTGCCTGAATCGTCCCGAGGCCTCCTTTTTTGAGATTAACATTTTTTAAATTTTATTTTCATTTTCATTGTACAACAATACAATAAATCAAAAATACCCCCCCACCCAAAAGGGCCTCTTTAGAAAATAAAGTATCCACTGATATATTTTCTGAAGCCAAAAGAGAAACAGCTCCTGGGACTTGAGGTGTAAATGCTGCGTTTGTGGAGAGAGAGACGTGCAGATGGGACATCCAGTGGTGTCACATTTACAAATGTTGAAACTCAGACTTCATCTGCGATCATCAGCTCATCATCCTTCTCGCCTCTAACTGTGGACGAGTTTCTTCAGGAGCTTCCCGTCTTAGTTGTGAGGAAACCTGGATATTTTGAGTCCTCTGATTGTGAACTTGATTGAACAGTTTCAGGAACCATCTGTTTTACGCGTGCTGAGCTCTGGAAAGCAGCTCCAACAAATATTTCTGCCACCTTGACTGAATTTACATATTAAACTGTCGGATGAATTGATTCTGTTGTCTGTTTTTAAGGAGCTTGTTTTTGGTGATTGTATTCCAGACGGAGATATTCAAGCTGTTATTTTGATATACTGCAATTTATAAGGCAGAAAATAAAACTATTGCATTTTTTTCCCGATATGTGGCAGCTTATCTTCCTCCTCAGTACAGTTCTTGAGTAAATGCACCTCCTTCACCTCCCACCTCTGCTCTGTGTTGGTGTGTAGAAGGTAAATAGATCTGCTCACATCCTCCTTCATCTCTTCACACTGTTTGATGTTAAAGTTAAACTGTGGGAACAAACGAGGCGACATGAAACTACCGTCAACCTGAGAGCATTCACTACTTCCTGTTTGTCTGTTTGCTCGCCTCCCATTGGACGATCACATGAATGAACTCCAGACACACACACAGCAGTCATTCATCTCTCACACAGATCTGACATTCAGCACATACACGACACACACACACACACACACACACACACACACACACACACACACACACACACACACACACACACACATTAAGCTGGAGAGGATCACCATGGAAACCTCTGCTGCACCTGTTCACTGAGCTCAGAGTTCAGTTTAATGTACAAACTGTCTGATTTCTGATTGATTCCTTCTCATGTGTATCTGTGAGGAGCAGATCAGCTGACCTTCAGTAGGGAGGCTGTGGCTCAGGGGCAGAGGCAGCGTCTTGTTATCTGAAGGTCGCTGGTTCGATTCCCCTGGTCTGCATGTCAAAGTGTCCTTGGGCAAGATACTGAACCCCAAACTGCTCCTGATGTGCTGGTCGGCACCATCAGTGTATGAATGAATTACTGTAAGATGCTTTGGACAAAAAGCGTCTGATAAATGTGAATCTTCTTCATCATCATCGTTACACTGTGAACAACAGACGCCTCCTGATGGTAAACTTTTGTTATTTTCAGCCGTAACTGTAACATTTAAAGAAATAAAGTTTAACTCTGGTTCATCCGACCTGATGTGTCGTTCATCAGGAGCAGTTCTCCACCAAACACACTGTGAATTTGTTCCTAATGAAACTGGAATGAAAGGTGTTTCTGCCTCCTGAGGGAAGTTTTGACAGCGTGATGTTTTTCACCGCAGCTCAGAATAACTTCAGGCAACTTTGGGAAGATAATTGGAGCCAAAAAACGTAAAAAGCCATCGACATTTTTAGCTTCCAGTGAATTAGAGAATCAGCGTTTCTGTTCCTCTCCTCCTCTCTGCTAATGCAGCAGCAGCATCACATCCACCTTTTCATGTTTATCTCACATTCAATACAGTTTGATCATCAGATTTAAAGAATAAAAAAGTCACTCTGTACAACTTATTTTTAATAATTCGATGATATCTTCTGCAGCTTGTTTTGTAGTTATGTGTTCAGTGTTTTCTCTGCTGCTATAAATAAATTTCTCTGTTTCATCTGATGTCATAAGACATGTTCAGGTGTGATTATAATCTCAGTTTTGATTTAAAAACTCTGCCTCTGTTTCTGGATATTAAAACTCACAGTTAACTGAATTCCCTCTGAACCAGCTTTGTGATATAAGTTGTCCAGGCCCGGTGAAGACAGGTAGCCTGAAGACACCCTCAACATCTCCACAAGCGTCTAAGTGACCACCTGTGATCTGATGTCACTTCCTGCTCTGTATGAAACAAACCCGTCCATCACTGGGACAAACAGACTCCATGTTTCTACTCAAAGACAGAAAGAAGTTCATGTAGAACATCTGCTGAATTAACAAGAAGGTCCAAATAATGCAGAATGAGTCAGAGACAGAGTTTCACAGAGTTTATAAAGTGTCTCCAACTCAACAACTCACTAAACTGACACATTTGTTAAGGGAGTCTGGGGACTTTCTCCACGGGGACAAAGAAGGAGCCTATATTGTTCCTGTTTAGTGTCTTTGTAACATGTGACATGTTTAGATCAATAACATGTTTCTTCTTTCATAAATGGAGTGTAAATGGTGACATCAGTGTAAACAGTGTGTTCAAACAGCTGATCAGTGTTGGCAGGTAAGACTTTAGCACTTTAGACACAGAAGCAGACAGGCTGGTACAGACATGCTGCCACAAACTGACACTTTGTACAAGGAGACAAACAACTTCAGCTTCTGATTTAATGCTGAATTTACAACAAGGACACAACGAGTTAGAATCTGTCAGAGACACAGTTTCACAATGTTTATAAAGTTTGTTTTAACTCAACAACTCTTAAAATCACCACATTTGTTAAGGGAGTCTGGGGACTGTCTCCACAGGGACAGTAGCTTAAATTGGTTACTGTTTAAAGCTTTTATAAAACCATCAACAGAATCATCTTTCATAAATGTTGTGTGAATGATGCAATCAGTTGAAAGTGTGTAGACGCAGGCAGACAAGGAGACAAACGACTTCATGTTCTGATTTAATGCTGAATTTACAAGAAGGAAACAACGAGTTAGAATCTGTCAGAGACACAGTTTCATATCGGTTATAAAGTTTGTTTTAACTCAACAACTCCTTAAAATCACTACATTTGTGAATGGAGTCTGGTGCTGTTGTGGTCAGCTGCTGCTGAAGTTAACAGGTTAACAGAGACCAAACATTTTTCGTTGCCTTCGTCTTCTTCCACGTCCTCGTCCTCTACAGATGGTGTCAGCTGAGTGGGCGGTCCTTCAATGAGGCCAGGACCATCTCTGAACTCAGTCCGACTGATCGGGTCCCACATGCATCCTCGATGTGTCAGAGTACTGTATCATAAAGGCCCTGTTCAGACGTGGTACTGGGTCCAACCAGACACTAGAAACCAACAGCACCTGAGCCCGGCTAAAAGAGAAGCGAGAGGGAACTAACTGGCACTGTTTTAAATCTCATTCTTCATTTTGTCTGTTTCCTGGCGCCGAGGTCCCCGAACAAAAGCCTCCAACACAGGCGGCTGCCAGAGACGCTGCGCTGACAGAATATATGAGCGACGACGCGTCTGTTTGTGTGACACCTTTTAAATCAAATCAGCTGCTTTCTGCCAAGAAATAACTCGTGCTGCTTGTTTACCAGCCGAGCTGAGCGAGCTGAGCGATCGAGGCCCACACACTCCCAGAAACACTGCCGCCATTAGAAACTGTTTACATCAGGAGGAGCCAGGTGTCGTGAGCTCCACACGCTAACGCTCGGCGCCGCGGTGCTATTTCTGGTGACTCGACGTGAACGCATTATACTTTCATCGACTGGTGAAAGTTTGATGAGGCGCCGGTTCAGCGGAGAAGCTGCTTTGTGATGATAAGTGCTGCGAGTTCAAACCGACGGCAGAGTCTCACACGGAGGAGTGTGTGATTAATGTCCCCGTCTCTGAAGGTCGTCTGTGAGGACGCCCTTGAGCAAGGCACTTTATCAGTGAGTGTGAGAGCTGTTGTGCAGTGAAGGGGGGCCGGGCTCGTCAGCGGAAACCTGCCGGCTGTGAGAGCTGCATGAAAACAGTTTACATGCTGCTGATTTATGTGTTTATTAAAGAACAAATCTCAACATCTCGCTGATGTTTTTATTTTATTTCTCGTCTACGTTTAGAAGTGTTGTTTTCTGGAGCAGACTGATACGACTTTCCAGCTTTTTAAGATCTTTGTCCTGCATGCATCAACTCATCCTGACAATCTTCAGGCCTCATTTACCAAAACCTGTCCTCATCTTCTCGGCTCAGCGTGACGTCAGCAGGCCGAGACGCTCTGTGGGCTCAGCCACGCTGGTTCAGCCTGAGCAGATGAAATAAAGACATAAGAGCTGATTAAATGTCCATTTATCTGCTCTTTGCTTGGATCTAAAGGCCCTCACCCTCACAGAGCCGTCTAATGAGCTCTAAACATCATTTAACTTGAACCCTGAGCCTCCGTTATCTCCTGCAGAGGCTGAAGACTCGCTGTGGACTCTGACGGAGCTGGAGGTCCGTCCCTCTCTATCAGCGGCGTCCTGTGTGTCTTCTGGTCTTCTGGCTTTGATGTCACATCATTGTCTAACAGAATAATTACCGTGGGAGCAGATCTGCCGGCGGACGTCGTCTCGCTGCAGCCGCGGCGCTGCAGAACATAATGACACCACGCGGCTAATCAGACGCTTTGAAGTCTGCGAGGTCTCATTTGTTCCTATCAGGCGGCCGGAGGAGCCCGGCGGCGGTCGGAGGACTCGATCTGCCCCTCGTTTGACTCCACACCTCCTGTTCTTATCACGCGAGCGGCGTTTCCTGTCAGACCTCCTCCTCTTATTCACCCTCCTCTCCTCTGTGTGCACGCCATCTTTACCGGCATCTTTGTCGTCGTACGCAGACTGCGAGGCGTCTTTGATGAGCTCGCAGGGTTTCCTCGTCTGTTTGGTGTTTCAGTGAACTCGACGGCGTCTGAGTGGGAGGCGAGCAGCAGCGGGGGGTCATTAATGATCGAGCAGCACGGAGCAGTTTGAGATGCTCCCGATTTCTGCCTCCGACTCTTCAGAGAGAATAAAGTGAGAGCTCTGATAGAGGTTTTTGTCATTTCGCTAAATCTGATGGTAAACGGTCCTCAGAGCAAAGAGTCTCTGGAGATATGATAAACATTGTTTTATCATTTTACAACAGATCCTTCAAATGCCTGGAAAACCTTCATCTGTTGTATGATATCTGTAATATTTGCAGTTCTGCACCGTGGAGACTGTTCAGGTCTCAGATCAGATGATGTCACGCTGTCGTCACAGTTTGGCTTTATTGAGGCCAAACACTATTTTAATCAGAGACAATGACACATGATACAGACATTATGTTTATTGATTCAGGAGGTCAACAGGCCTCCTGCTCCTCCGTCACGGTGGATGTGACCAGCTGCCTCAGGAGCTTCAGTTAGCAGCTCTCGTCTCGCTAACTGCTCCTCTGCTTTCTGCATCGGTCGAGTGCAGACACCAGCAGAGGCCTGTGATTGGCCGTCAGCTCCGCCTCTGGAGTCCCAAAACCGACTTTACACTTAAAGTGACGACGAGGAACTTTTAGTCCCATTTGACAAAAGTGGTACAAAACCAGATCCTGCTAACGTGAAGATCTTTGCTGCACATGTCGGCAGTGTGTACATTTGTTCTGTGATATATTTTTCATGTGTGATCAGAGCTGATTAATAATAACTATATAGAAACAGCAGTCTTTTCTCTGATGGTCTGGTTTGCTGTTTGTCTTTTGTAATGATCGGAGGAATCAGAGACTGTTTCATGAACGTTTCCTCTTAATTATGACTCTGACGAGGACAGAAGGGAGAAATACGCTGCTGTATTTTTCCATCCCGGCCTCCAAAGTCTCAGAAATCATCTTGATGATGGAGCGAGTGTTGAGCTCAGAGCTCACAGAGCACCGACGCTCCCACGCCAGGAAGGTTTTCCACTCAGATACAGTTTGTTGTGCATTTCTGATTTTATGTTCACAGGTTCTGAGACTAATTAAAAGCCATAAAGGTTTTTGTCTCAGCTGGACATCTTCCTCTGTGCACTCGAAGAAAAGTCCATAAAGATATAATGACGCAGTGCATCGTGTTGATATGAAGGAATCTTCTGCTGTATTTTTATATAACACTTTGCATTGTGGGAGCGAGAACACCCACCCAAGAAAACCAACCAGTTTTCCATCACATGGACTTATGGACATATGGATAATGTGCAATTATTGAAGGTAACTTTGGTCTTTTTCGTCTGATATCTCAGGAGGTTTCAGGTCATATTCCTCAGACATGGTTTCCCATCATCCTCTATTCCCCCACGTTCTGTCTTGGCCTCATCTCCTCCCGTTCCTCCTCGCTGCCTCTGTCCACACTTTACTTTCTTATTTTCTTGGTAATCATATTCTGTTTATTGAAGCTCACCCTTCCCTCCGAACCCCTCGGAGCTCCCTCGCTCATCTTCTTTACATCTTCTCCCCCCCCCTCGTTCTCATTCCTGCCTCGTAGCTCTGAGCTTCGTGATGAACTAATATGCGGCTCTCATGTTTATTCACGCCCACACAGAGACGCTAACCGGAGCTCAGATATTGTTTTCTTTCTTGTCTTAAGGCCTCTTTACAGAGCTGCCTCGCCGTTTCCTCCCGACTCCTGCTGCAGCGTTTTCCTCCGAGACGACGAGCAGAGAGAAAGTTTCAGCTCCGCTCTGAGGAGAACGTGATGAAGAAGCTCTCTGCAGCGTCCCGAGGGCTCATCGGATCCGTCTGCAGAGGCCTGGTGTTTTACAGCACGTCGCTGGATGTGTTGTTCTGAAGGTATCAGGTGGACGTATACGGTACGTTAAAGCTGCTGAGGCAAAGAGGAGAACAGAGGAAGCTGGAGGTTTAAAGAACAAACACCTGATGATTAAAGTCTCAGGACGACGGGACAGTCTGCAGACAGACAGAGGCCAGGTTTAATGAAGGACAGGTGTGACACAGGTGGTGTTCAGGTGCTGAATATGGATCATTGATGAGGCTGATAGTAGATTATTTATTATTTCATACAACTTCTGACCTGTTCGTTGTAACATCAGTGTGAATCTATCTGACTTTAAGGTTATTTTAATCAGCTTTAATGACACGAGTCCTCAAAGAGGGTCAGAAAACCCAAATATCATCTTTCCAATGTAGAAACTTTTCTACTTTTGGAACTTTTCTGACACCGATAAGGTTGAACATCTTGTATTATCTGATTCACTCACACTGAGACGGATGCAGCTGAGCAACAATGAAGTCGTTGTTATGATTTAAAAAAAACCCTCAAATCACATTTTTACAAGACACATTTTTATAAAAGGAGACAAACGATGACCTCACAACTCTCCGTGCGTTCACACCGAGGCTGTGAAACTGTGAGGTGTCTGAAGAGATGCTGAGAGGTAACGGGACAGTTACAGGAAGGAAGTCTTTGTGCGTCGGTCGCTGGTGTGACTATTGGTTTTTCAAAGTGGTCAGCAGGTGGCGCTGCAGCAGTGACGGACAGATTTAAGGCACTTAAAAACCTTTACAGTGTCCAATACTTCTGTTTCTGAGCAAATACCTGCAGAACTAAACACCTTCCCCTCTCAGCTGGACTTCACTGATGGTAAACTCTGCAGGTTAGCATCGTCAGTGTGAGCATGTTAGTGTGCTGATAGCATGTTAGCATTTGTTCTCTCTTCCGTGCTGCTCACACACCTGTTGGTCCGTCGTGTCAGAGCGAGCAGCGCCGTGTTATTCACCAGCCTGTACGTCTGTACGACAGCCAGCGCTCGACTCTCGCTGAGCACAGCTGATAACATCGAGTGTAACCGAGCTCACATCATCTGATCCAGAATCTCATCTCTGCATCTTGTCTCTGAGCGGCGTCACGCTGCGTATCGCTCTCACTCATCTTATCAGCGAGCTCGTTCTGATGAAGATAAAGTCGGAGGTAAACAGATGATGTTGAGACGTGAGAGTGTTTTCAGGCTGAGATCCAAAGCTACGATCTGGATTCACGTTTAACTCCAGGGAGGCACGGGGAAGAGGAAGAGGAAGAGGAAGAGGAAGAGGAAGATGAAGATGTAGAGGAAGATGTAGAGGAAGATGAAGAGGAAGATGAAGAGGAAGAGGAAGAGGAAGATGTAGAGGAAGATGTAGAGGAAGAGGAAGATGTAGAGGAAGATGTAGAGGAAGAGGAAGATGAAGAGGAAGAGGAAGAGGAAGATGAAGAGGAAGATGAAGATGAAGAGGAAGAGGAAGAGGAAGAGGAAGATGAAGAGGTAGAGGAAGATGTAGAGGAAGATGAAGAGGAAGATGTAGAGGAAGATGTAGAGGAAGAGGAAGATGAAGAGGAAGATGAAGAGGAAGATGAAGAGGAAGAGGAAGATGTAGAGGAAGATGTAGAGGAAGAGGAAGATGTAGAGGAAGATGTAGAGGAAGATGAAGAGGAAGATGTAGAGGAAGATGTAGAGGAAGAGGAAGATGAAGAGGAAGATGAAGAGGAAGATGAAGAGGAAGAGGAAGATGTAGAGGAAGATGAAGAGGAAGAGGAAGAGGAAGAGGAAGATGTAGAGGAAGAGGAAGATGTAGAGGAAGAGGAAGAGGAGAGGAAGATGTAGAGGAAGATGTAGAGGAAGAGGTAGAGGAAGATGTAGAGGAAGATGAAGAGGAAGATGAAGAGGAAGATGTAGAGGAAGAGGAAGAGGAAGATGAAGAGGAAGAGGAAGATGAAGAAGATGTAGAGGAAGAGGAAGATGAGGAAGATGAAGAGGAAGATGAAGAGGAAGATGTAGAGGAAGATGTAGAGGAAGATGTAGAGGAAGATGTAGAGGAAGAGGAAGAGGTAGAGGAAGAGGAAGATGAAGAGGAAGAGGAAGATGAAGAGGAAGAGGAAGATGTAGATGTAGAGGAAGAGGAAGATGTAGAGGAAGATGAAGAGGAAGAGGAAGATGTAGAGGAAGAGGAAGAGGAAGATGTAGAGGAAGAGGAAGAGGAAGATGTAGAGGAAGAGGAAGAGGAAGATGTAGAGGAAGAGGAAGAGGAAGATGTAGAGGAAGATGTAGAGGGAGATGTAGAGGAAGATGTAGAGGAAGATGAAGATGTAGAGGAAGAGGAAGAGGAAGATGTAGAGGAAGATGTAGAGGAAGATGAAGAGGAAGATGTAGAGGGAGATGAAGAGGAAGATGTAGAGGGAGATGAAGAGGAAGAGGAAGAGGAAGAGGAAGAGGAAGATGTAGAGGAAGAGGGAGAGGAAGATGAAGAGGAGACACAGCAGGATGCTGAAGCAGGGATCTGTGTTTACACATCATTATCACATGATGACATTAATAAAGTTAACAGACGTTAATTTGCTCCTAACTTCACTCATAATCTCTTAATACGGCAGCTGATGAGTAATCTGTTTATTTTTAATGTCATCAAATCACAAAAAGACGCTTTTCTTTATCACATCAGGCATCAAACAATTAAAACTACAACATGACCGATAAATAACGGAGATCTGGGTTCATGTGTTAAGTGGCTGCAGTTACAGTGGAATCGACGGCAGCTCTTCGGTGCGTCGAGCCGGTTTCATCCTGAACGAGGCAGCAGAACTGCTGATCTGGTTCTGCGGGCTGTGTACGATCCTCCTGTGAGAGAGAATAATACGAGGCAGAGCATCGTCTGAAGAAGACAATAATTAAGCCCTGCAGATTTATCAGCCGGCAGCTCGTCTCTAACTTCTCCTCTCCGTCGGTCCACTCCTGCTCCTCTCACAGCTTTCATCTCTCTGCGTCTCACTCGCACTTTATTATTTCATCTTCTTCTCTCTCCGTCTCGTTCTTCATCAGGCTGCCTCGACTTTCACCAAAGCAGAAGTGAAACTGGAGCGAGCTCAGTGTTATTCATCTGTAAATATCTCAGCATTTAAATCATTCGCACCGACTCTCTGTTCTGCCGTCTGCACTGAATCTGACCTCTGCCTCATGTTCTGATGCAGAGAGGTGGAACTGTTTCACTTCCATCTTACAAAACTAATCATCAAATCACAAATCATCACACAGAACCAGAACCTGAGGAACACCTGTCTGATTCTGATGACTGTAACATCAGGAGATCAGTGGAGGAAACATGGAGATCCAGTCACATGCAAGTGTTAATCCACACATGGTGGTATGAAATGTGATGAAATGTGAACAATAACTTCTGGGTTTATTGTGTGAATCTGGTGACTTGATGTTTATTTGAGAAGCTGAATGAAACAGTTTGATTCTTCAGATCAGCTCAGTCACCAGGAGAACATCAACATGTTCACGTCTCTGCAAACCACAAACATGAGCAAATGTGTACGTGTCATAATGAGATTTGCACTAAAGTATCGTATCATGATATTATCACCTGATCTCCGTGTCCGGAGGTGGACCTGCAGGCTGGCAGCCACAGTCTGAGTCTGCGTTTCAACATTTGTAAAGGTGACGTCCGGACGTCTGCCAGCTGTGCTTGTGGCAACAAAAACAGGTGTTTTAATCCGAACCATGATGTTTTCCTCTCGATAACCAAGAGTGTGTTTGTGCCTAAACCACAGCGCCGTGACGAGGTGAAGCTAAACATGAAACCTGAACACACTTTCAAACTTTCACTCTGTTGATTCTGTTCTATTTGGCAAGTATCAGGTGTTGATCTTTGTTTTTAATCCAACGTTTTCTAACAGCTAATTAATTATCATGTACAAGAGTGAACAAACTAATTATTAAACAAAGTATGAACCATGAGTCCTTTATCATGGAATCAGATTAAATGTTGACCTGAATGTCTGAAGCACGTTTCATCAGCTGTTATTTAAAACAATAATCTCTGATCCGTTCGTTGTTTTGTCGACGTCCTGCAGGAAGTGAAGGTTTCTCCTGCCGACCTCTAACCGACCACAGACTCAGAGAGGAGAGACAGCAGGAGAGCTGAGAGCAAACACAGGCTCAAATTAACGATCAATCCGCTCAGACTGCATTGATCTGTTTGTTCAGGTTAATTAGCATATTTGATTAACGGTGACGCAAAAGTCCAGAGGAGGTTCAAGACAAGGTCGCTGATGTTTGAGGAAGAGTCTGAACCCAAACCGTGGGAGTGGACCGGTCCGGTCCGGCCCGGGGACGGCTGCAGACAGACGAGACGCATGTGGCGCCGGCGGCTTCTGCTCACCTGCCGATACGTGATGGATGTTTCAGAGTCCGTTAGGTTTCCATCTTTACAGTTCGGCTGATTCTGTAACCTGTAACATCGTGTACCGACTGTTTTCAGCCTTCGGGCCCAAAGTGCATCGTGAATCTGAACCAGGACGACTCGTGGATTCTTCCGTGAGCCTCCACCTTCCTGCACCTGCACTGTTATCGGGGAACCCCTCGGCTGATGATCCCGTCAGACGGAGCAGCAGAGCATCGGGCCGCTGATCATCGCCCCGAGTGATTCCACTGCACAATCCTCTGCCATCACACTGATTCATCACAGACCTGCAGGCCGACTCCGTATTGCTTCTATAACTCGTGCAGCTGCAGAGACTCGCAGCCTGCAGGCTTTCCTCTGCTGCTCACCAGTGGAAGCTCACCTCGCTCCATCGGCGGTGTGTTACCGTCCTCGGGCTCAGCAGTCCATCTTCCAAAGCTTCATTATACGACAGTTCACGCCGCCTTTAAAGATATTACCCTCAGTGAGAGTGACGTCTCTGCTGCGCCGCTTTTATTTGTTTGCTTTTCTGCTGTAAAAAACAGAGAAGCTGAATCATGAGAAGCTGTTTCTCCTCTCTCAGGTTGAAGAGGGTTTTTTGGGAGAGGAGTGAAGGAGCTCGGTCACAGGCTTTAATCTCTTTGTCCACATTCAGCAGGAACACCTGAGCTGCAGGACGCCGACAGCTTCAAACGAGCCGCACTTACCTCCTAATCCTGAGCCGCAATTAAAGAGATGATTGTGCTCCACTGGAGGACAGAATAAAATAAATAAAAATGAAATTGATTTCAGGATGCCCTCAAAAACAATTACTGAGCGAATCCACAGAGAGTCTCAGACATCAGCCGCTTTCTCTTCTGACAGTTGATGAAACGAAGGAGGACAAATGTGGAACCACTGGCTGTTAATCATTTTCCTTTCTGAAACCTCCAGTTAGCTGATGAGCGTTCGGAAGGAAGCCAATTTGGCAGATCCAGAGTCTCCTGGCTCGTATCAGCCCATCTTATTATTCCTGTCTGAGCTGCAGTCCATTACAGTTAAACTGCAGAGGAAGAGACTGACGAGACAGAAAAACACTGCGCAATTTAATGCAATCAAATACATCCCTGTAATCACCCCCATCATGGAGCCGAGTTTTAAACTGTTATTGGAATTTCATCAACACGGTGCGACTGCTTACAGCCGTCAGTTAGGAGGATGTGAGTTATTACGAACACACTCATGAATAAAACGGTTTAAATGGATGTTCTGTGTGTTTCTGTGTAAACTGAGCGGCTCGCTGAGGACGTCCACCTGTTCCTCCTTCACGCTGCGCTCAAAGAGCAGAGCTGGATCTCTCCACGTTAACGTCGCGTAGACGAGTAAACAAACACGGAGCTGTGAAGAGGCCGAGCTCGTCCAGCCGCCCACACGCTGAAACCTCATTCATGACTCACAGCTGAAGTCAGAAACTAATACTGTCGGCTTCATTCAGAGAGAATCTGCGGTTCGGATGCAAAGTTTAACGTCCGTCAGCCACAGTGCTCCTGATCGATGCTCTGATGCAGTCACCATGGCGACGGGAGATCACCGGGGAGACGACTGTGGGCGACATCACCGCGGTGTTCGGCGTTCAACTTGTGTCAAAGTGACAAAGAACGATAATAACTGACCTTCTGGCAGCTGCAGAAGCGCTAAGCTAACTGAGCTAAGTGACACAAATAGTGTTTCCTGATGATGTAGCTGATGATTGACGCGCTGCACCGGACAGGACCGTGATAAAAGAGTCGGGGGAAATACTGGTTCATTGTTCAGAGGAGTCCATCGAGGAGAAACACAATTACATAATCGACTCACAATCAAAATCTGAGACTGTTTGCTTTCCCTGTCTTACTACATATTTAGTTTGGATAAATGCAGCTGCCACATCGTTCACATTCATATAAAGGCAGCAGACGTATCGGACACTAAACTGTGTTAATGCATCCAGAGAGACGAGCTACAAGCTAACGTCTCTGCCTTTCACAGACGCAGACACAACACGCTGCCTGTTGAGCTCAAACTGTGAATGTTGATGTCAAACAGGTGATCACAGATTGAATCTTCCAGCCAATCAAACAGCAGTTTGATTCTTGAACAAAGGTGACGGCACCGCTGGTCGTGTGAAGGAGGAGTTTAAGTTGAGTTTTTGTAGATCATCCTTAACCCGACTCTCGCCAGATGAATTTCGTTCCGCCTCGCTCCACTCATCCATCTGGGATCGCTCCATTGGAGATGTGTTTCAGAAGGCTGGGCCTTATCAGAAATCCTTGCGTATGATTGGATAAACCACTTGTCTGTCATCTTTACTGACGTGCTACTTCAACCACTCACATCGAAACCAACCTGTGACGTCGATGAGAGCGACGTTCTTTTAATGAAAAATATTGGGTAGATTGGACGACACGGATGAAATAGCAGCATCAATGTTGACACTTGCTTCCTCGATGCGAGCCGCCATTGTTGTCTGAATCAAAACAGTCGCTTCTCCGCTGACGTCACATCTATGAAACTCCCGCCCGGCGGTCCTGATTGGCTCGACCTGAAAATCTGGTGCCGAAATCCCTCCCAACGGGAGCGAATCCCAGATGGATGTGAGAGGAGCTAGGCGGAACGAAATGCATCTGGAGAGAGTCAGGTTAGATCGTCCTCTGTCTGGAGCAGAGTTTTAGAGGATCTGATCTTTAAGAGCTTTAACCTCATCAGGTCTCTGCTGACAAGCTGAGACACGATGTCCCATTAAAACTGTCTCATCGACTAACTTCAGAGCAGCTGGTACG
>CM077785.1:36529504-36584504 GCA_039737535.1 Lagodon rhomboides
GTTGTGGACTTCAGGAGGAGCTCAGCCAGCGATGGTTCCTCTTCATGCTTCCTGTACGGACCCTCTGATTCCCTGAGGTTCTGGTCGGGTTAGATCGAGGTCATCGCAGGAACACGTCACTGCTTTGTAACTTTTTTTAACGTAGAAATGTTTTGACATTTGAAAATGTGACACGACGCTGCAGAACCAGGTGAAAAGGAAACTACAGTCGCTGAAACAGAAGCAAAACGCCTCCTCACTCACTGACAGCGTCTTTAAAGAGCAGCAGAAATAGAAACCACGTCTCTTCTCGGTTTCCCGCCGGCGGCTGTGAAACTCCCTCTCAGAACTTCCTTTTGCTCGCGTGTGTCCCGACGCAGCAGCCTCGACATGAAATGGCGGAAAAAAAATACGCAAATCATCCCGAATTCTGTTTGAAGCGTGACGTCAGTGGGAGGATGACGTCCGGAAACATCAGCGGCGGAGGAAAGATTAAAATATTTGGAGACGATGGAGAGACTGTGAAGAGGAGAGAGAGAACCACATCTGTGAGTTTGAGCCGGAGACCAATTACTTCAACCCAAGAAGAGATATATGAATATCTCGATTCATAATTCAGGAGCTCGTAGATCAGAGCCTCGCAAAGACGTTTAAGGAGGAAGATGCTCGAAGAGGAATCAAGGTCACCGTGTCCACATTCACACGTCCTCCTGAAGGAAAGACTGTTCGGTTATTTAGTGAAATCATATATCAGAGTTGTAGATGAGATTATTGAGGTGTTTTCCAGTCGACTCGACTGTTGGAAGGATGGAAAGTCAGAGTTTTCTTGTGGTTTCTGGTTCTTTTATTCTGTGATAAATCAGATTTTGACGATGATGGATTTGTTTTTTGGTCACTTAGATCTTTAGCTGTGTGAAACGGCTCTGTGGATCCGTCTGTCCTCCACTTTGACACCAACCAAACGAATAATGACGTTGAATCAGTCCCTTTACTCAGATCTGCACCAGAAGTTAATGAGGTCTGTTCTGGGTTGAGACCCAACATCCATCCTGCTGACGAACCAACCAACAGATGGACACAGTGAAGACACCTCACCTCTTTAGCAAAGGTAACCAACTGGCTGCCTTTCAGCTGGATAGAAGGATTAAATTCACCCAATCCCCCGTTTCCAGGTGCCTTCTTACCTCAGAACAGACATGTAAGGAGTCGTGTGACGACCCTCCAAGACCCTCGTATGTCATCAGTCATCGTCGAGTGCGTAAACAAGACGTGACCGGACGTTTCTAATCTTCACCTGTGGTGCTCTGTGGTGACACGCCAGCGTTATCCATCACAGTAACATCTGTCACATATCTGACGGAGACAGAAACAGTCGCAATTCATTCACAACTTCATGCTGTCAGTCAAATAAAAACAGCATCATCACCTGGACACTGGCGGAGCTTCGTACGCTAACATTAGCACATTAGCAACATTAGAGGAGCCAGCGGTACCAAGTGACAGAACCTCTCTGCTCGACTTCAGTTACATTATATGTCTTCAAGTGGATCGTTGAAATAAGTCAAAATGTGGGACTGTCACCAGAAATCAGCAACAACAACGTAACGTTAGCACGCTAGCTAGCTACAGAGACATCAGCAAACCAGGAGCAGCTGTTTCCTGCTTCTAGTGAAGAAAAGTGACGTCAGGTGATGTGGAAAAAGATGAGGGATGGTTGACGGGCTTGTGTTCTGACTGTGGAGACGACGGGCCGCCTGTGTGGCGTGATGACGGGCAGACGGACCCGAGGCATCAACAGAACCAGAACAGAACTGAGGATCCGTACGTGACTGTGATTATGGAAAGAAGGCATATTGCAGCACATGATTGAATACCTAATATGTCGGCCCGACCAACACACACTGCATTATTCAACAAGGCAAATCCTAGAGTACACACACACACACACACACACACACACACACACACACACACAGTTTCACCCTCTGCATATATATTAATCACAGTAAAACACACACACATGCACACAACTGTATATCACATGGTGCTGTGACTGTTGAAACACACCACACACACACACACGCACACACACACACACACACACACACACACACACTCACACACACACACACACACACACACACACACACACACACACACACACACACACACACACACACACACACACACACACACACACACACACACTGACTCTTGCACATTCAAATTGAACCAAGTTAATAATTAATGTTGAGAAATATAAACACACACATGCAGCTCACAGTCACACTCACTCACTCAAAAACCACACAAACACACACAAACACACACACACAAACAAACACACACACACACACACACACTGTTGTCGGTGTGTTTCCTGTGAGACCTCCTCCGCTGCCGTCTTATTACACACTTCATATAACGTCTGCCGTCGTCCTCCTCTCACTCTGTTTGCTGTTCTCAGGACTTTTCCTCCCTGTTTCCCTCCGTCTCTATAATCCGTCTCTTCTGCAGCGACACACATCAGATATTTATTATCTGCGGACCAAAAGGATCTGAGTAGCAGATCTGACGGGCGGAGAGGAGAGGAGGGCGGGGGGCGGTCAAATTAGATCTGGGCAGGTGTTATCTGTTTCTGAGACGTATAGACGTCCAAGGACACCGCCGGCAGGGTAAACAGCAGATCAGGAGGAGGAGGCTGAACAAACAAACACAACAGAGAGCGTGGTGATGGAGGGGTGGAGGGTGGAGGGTGGAGGGTGGAGGGTGGAGAGGTGGAGGGTGGAGAGGTGGAGAGGTGGAGGAGTGGAGGGTGGAGAGGTGGAGGGTGGAGAGGTGGAGAGGTGGAGAGGTGGAGAGATGGAGGGGTGGAGAGGTGGAGGATGGAGGGTGGAGAGGTGGAGGGTGGAGAGGTGGAGAGGTGGAGGGTGGAGAGGTGGAGGGTGGAGGGTGGAGAGGTGTAGAGGTGGAAAGATGGAGAGTGGAGGGTGGAGGAGTGGAGAGGTGGAGAGGCGGAGGGTGGAGGATGGAGGGGTGGAGAGTGGAGGCGTGTGGATGAGGGCGGAGCTGTTGGGTTTGTTAATGATGGCGGTGCAGGAGACACCTTCACCTGCTCCACGTGTGAATAATGCATCTGAATGATAGTGATGATTTGTTTTCCTAAGATTTGCACGTTTGATGAATAAATAATGGAAACGTCCATAAAGCAGATTAATAAACCGAGTGAAGAAATATTTCATGTTTTACTTTACTTGCTGTGTATAAACACATATATTATTTGTGTTTTCCAAAGAGAGTTTGAGTTTGAAACATTAAAAAATGAACACGAGCCTGTTAACATTTGTTCTCCTGGACCTCGTCACTCACTCGCTGAAACCACTGATTAATTATTTTCATTTTTCTGCACAGACGACAGAATCAGCTTCTTTCACATTCAGAAAATTTGCCATAAACACTAAACTGACAGGTCGGTTATCCTGCAGGTGATTATTCTTTAATACGAGTGCAGTGATCGTTTGGTAACGTGGAGGTTTAACCGTCCAGTCTTCAGCCTCCTGAATTGTCGACAGACTCATCGGGCCGCCTGGTAACATAAAACATGTTTATTATGTTAATTATTATATGATTACAACATCGAGCCGAACCTCAGCAGCCAATGAGAGAGACATTCCCGAGCAGCTGACGGTGCTGCCCAGCGATGGTGAGGCCGGTGATCTGACAGGAAGTTAGAAATCTCTCGCTGTAGGTTAGAAAACCGCTTCATGAGCGTCCTCTCCACATTCATCCGGACGTGTTTCACCTCCTGCTTGTTTTTGTTCCTCGCTGCGTTACAGAAAGCATCACATCCATCTCTCTACGTTCTGTTAACTGCTTCCTCATGAGATCACGTGAGATGGATCATGTGTGAGCTTCAGTCTGCTGAGTCATGACGCCAGAACACGGCGACGTTCACCGTTTACTCAACATGGATCGATGTTGAACGGGTTCAAAATGCACCGAAGTCGTCGACAACAAACCTGAAGTTTGTGTGAAAGATATGTAGATGTCTTAGAGATGTCTTGACTTTATGTTTGGGTTCTCTGAGAAGACGTCATGTGACTTCATGTAGCTCTGAAACAGAAACGTTCATTTAATCGTTGCAACACATTTCCTCAGATATATCGAGCTCATCTTCACGTCAGAGCTCGTCTGGTGACCGTCTGCTGGACATGAAGTGATGCTGCTGACAAACATCCACAGACTCTTTACATACTTACAGTCCTCGTACTCTTTTCTAAGTAAGAACAATTATTTGGACTTCTACCTAAAAAAGTTCCAGGAGGATGTGAACAAATTCGTCAGACCGTTTGATATCCAGCGTCTGTGTTCTGTCGGGTCGGACAGCGCCGGCCTGTCGACGGCTTTCAAAGAGAATTTTTTTTGTCTGAAGAAAAAACAGATGAAAAAGAAACTGAGATAAAGAAAAAACAAACAGCAAAACTCGCTGTTAGCGTCTCTGCTGCTCTCAGCAGGTCGGGTTCGTACAGACGGACACAGATGAAACAACACAACAGCTGTTTCTGTGTAAACGTCCTCAGGATCTGAGGCTGTGGATCATCTCATGTCAAACCTTTCTCCTGTCTGGGACTCTTGTCAGAAGACTTTGGCTGTTACTTCACGTGTTGTCCTCTGAAGCGACGCTGCCGTCACCGGTGTGGAGGAGCTGAACACATCCACGCTGACGGCTGTGTGGGCCGTTCATTCACCTCCTCTGTTCATTCACCTCCTCTGTTCATTCACCTCCTCTGTTCATTCACCTCCTCTGTTCATTCACCTCCTCTGTTCATTCACCTCCTCTGTTCATTCACCTCCTCTGTTCATTCACCTCCTCTGTTCATTCACCTCCTCCGTTCATTCACCTCCTCTGTTCATTCACCTCCTCCGTTCATTCACCTCCTCCGTTCATTCACCTCCTCTGTTCATTCACCTCCTCTGTTCATTCACCTCCTCTGTTCATTCACCTCCTCCCACAGACGAACAACAGCCTGCGTGACTGTGGAAGTGATTCAGTTTCAGGAAACCAGCATGAAACAGGTTGTGACAAAGACTGTCAGAGGAAATATTAGCAACACGCCGCTTCTGTCCGACCTCCACAGTGTGGACGGGAAACTCGCAGACGTTACTTACATATTTCTTGTATTGTAATCAGAGGACTTGGAATATTTAGTCAAAAGAAAACAACATTTGAGCAGCCGGCTAACAGCTAACAGCTAACAGCTAACAGATCAGAGGCTCGTCAACGGTTTGGTTCTGTGTCAGCAAGACTCTCAGAACCTCTTTGGATCAGGACGTCTCTGTTTCAGAGATTTGATGACCATATCTTCAACGTGCAACATGTTTTCTCCAGGATGTAGTCGACCTTCTTCTTGGTAAAGGTGATATAAAAGTGAATTCCTTGAGCGTATTTCAGAGTTTTAAAGATTGACAGTCAGAATTTGATGGTGTTTTTTTTACTGTGAACTAGACAGAAGTTTAGTTTTTTAATCCAAAAAGATGAGCTCGGATGTTTTACATTTCCACATGAATGTTTGTCGCAGTCCAACATTTCCTCAGCAAGTTACAGCCATTTATTATAATTCTGACTTTGGCCTTTACAGTGTTTCATTTACTGACTGTATAGATGTGTCCAACAAAGTTCAGAGAGTCAACAGAGAGGTCATGAAATCATAACGGAGAATATATGATGATGATGATGATGATGATGGCGTCATCACGTTCACCACGGAGCCCCTGAATAACAAGACGTGTCGTTCAAATGTCAAAACTGTAGAACAAAAGGTATTTCTAGCAGCTCTGTCGGTCTTCGAGGGTCAGGTGTGTCAGGTGTGTCAGGTGTTATGTACACGACTGAAACAGCCAAACACACCTGTCCTCCTCCTCCTCCTCCTCCACCCGGCTCAGACTCAGGTGATCGGCCTCAGTGACAAAAATCTAAAGCTGCACAAAACCGGACGTCGATGTGAACGTGCAGAAACTGCGAGCAGCATTAAGGTTTCACATGACTCGATGGTTTATCTCCTCAGAATAAATGAAACCAAGTCCTGCAGAGACGGGAGCTCCAGTCAGTTCATCTTCATCGTGACTAAATGACTGTATTTATTTCTGCTCACAGAATCCTGGAAAATAACTGTAATCACTGTTTTCTGCCTTGATGCAGAAGCTAATCACAGCCTCTCGTCCGGATTATTGACAGCACAAAGGAATAATGTGTCAGAGAAGCAGCTCGCTGTGTGACTGACACCGTAATGACACAGATGTGGAGTCTGATCAGGGCGAGCATCAGACAAGACACATAAATATATGAAGATAGATTCATGTCATTGTCATCAGCATGTCTTTACTCTGTAAGTGTGTCAGCAAGAAAGAAAGAAAGAAAAAAAGAAAAAGGAAGAATGACTGAAAGTTGGAGTGCGAACGCGAGAGAAATACCAAAGACGATTAAATGCGAGCTGATGTGTGAGGAGACGGACGCGGCGACGGAGCTGGACGGAGACCACAGAGAGGAAATGTGTTGAGACGTGTGAAAGAGGACAACAGATGAAAGCTGAGAGGAGCTGAGAGACGTTCAGAGGCAGGAGAGAGTGAATGAAGCCCTGCGAGCCGCCAACTGGCCTCCCAGCTGCAGACGTGAGCGCCGTGTGAATGATCCGCCGAGCGCACACACACACACACACACACACACACACACACACACACACACACACACACACACACACACACACACTCCGCCCAGCCGTTCCGTCTCGATCTCTGAGGGACACATGTGGTGAAGGTTCATCAGATCCAATCACGGCGTCGTGGGAACAACAGTCACTTCCAGGTCGATTTGCATTGCAGATGACAGGAAGTGAAATCAGCAGCGTGTTGATTTCTGTAAGTCTAACTCACACACGTGCATATTTTTAATCACAGTGACTCGTCTAATGTTTCTGCAGAGACGCTGGCAAAGTGTCTTTATAGATAAAAATCAAATCTTCCTGCGTTATTGTGAATCCTACTTGTTTTTCCTTGGTCGTCTTTGTTGTTTCCTTCTCTGCTCTGCTCATGTTGACTCACAGCGTAGCTCCGGTTATCTCTGTGTTTCTTGTGGTTTATGAGCAGTAGTTTCCCCAGTAAACACATCGACCTCTTCTGCCTCCCTCCTGGTCTGCTGCTCCTCCTGTCGAGGTCACTAGGGGGCGCCGTCTCGCCCAGAGGAACTACAGCTCACAGTCTGCAGCATCAGCTCTGCTACTGGTCATTACTTCTAAAAAACAATCTCAACAACCCGTTAACGCCAGACCGACAAACGCTCGACATAAGGTCAGGAAAAAGCTCGGGAGATAATTCTTGTCTCGTTAAGTTAGTAAAAGTGTTGTTGGGACATTTTAGATGAAAGAGATGCTTTGAAAAAACATCCTGAATAATTAAAACAAAAGATAAAATTGTATTTAATTGTATTAAAGCTGTGTAACGAAGGAGTTTTCTACCCAGAGGTATTTTAAACAAAGATCATGCTTGGTTCTTTACGTCAGAGCGTCTGGGATCTTTGTGGTGTTTATGAACTGCATAAGTTAAAGATCTATAACAATAATAAAGCTTTTTATCACAATTTTGACCTGATGAAGTTATTTTAAGCATGAAATTTTAATTTAATGTCAATCCATCTGATACTTGTTGAGATATTTAACTCTGGAACAAAGTAGTGAATGGATGAACAGACGGACGGACGCCCAACGCTGCTAACACGTCTCACACTCTGTTCCTTCTGTAGTTTCCCTAAAAATGTTAATATTAACATGACTTTTCTCTCCAAACCAAGAACCAACCGAGAAACTCGAGTCTACCTGAACAAGATGATCTGAATCTACTTCAGTGGTAATGTGGTACAATTTTATGCAACACAGAAAGAATCTGTTCTGTGACAGGAGGGTTTGAAGCGACGTCCCTGGAGAGTCAGAGAGACAACAGAAGACATCAGATGTCTCAGCTGTAGCATCCAGTTAGACACACAGTATTATCCGCACTTATAGAAATAGTTTCCTCGGAAACGGCTGCTAACGAGCGTGAAACAGAGTTTTCATTTTATATTTGAACTGTCGGCGCAGTCACAACACGAGGCAGCAGACTCATCGCTACCTCCGTCACTGTCGGGCTGCTTGTGTACCACTGGATTTACATTTGGGTCATTCCATGAAATCGGTGCCTTTTCAACTTTGAAAACTTAAAATTTAAATTATATTTAATTGCTATTTTTTCAGTAGTCAGGAATTAAAGACAGTTTAAAATGACAAGAAATGATATTGTGCTATCTCAGCGATGGAATTTCATATTTTATAACTGTTTTAGTCAAGTCCTGTTACTGGAAAGGTAACAGGGTTGACAGTAACAGGGTTGACCATTTCAAGCTAATTTGCCCATTGCTAGCTAAAACAAATGTTAACTAAAGCACATGCTATGTACTTTGAAAGGAAATTACATGTACATATTGATTATATTATGAGAAATAAATAATTGTTTGGATTTATATGTTAAAAATGGTAACAGGGTTGACGTTGTATGCTTGTCCCCCTGGTTCAACCTTGAAAAAACATCAAAAATAGCACATCAGAGATGAGCAAAACTTACTTGTCACTGAGCTGTTAGCATCCTGGTTCAGAGATGATGCAACCTCCTGTAAATCATGTCAAATCTAGAATGTACCGTTATTTTGATAGGGTTTTTTGGTTAGGGTAACAGGGTTGACATAAAATTAGGGGACACCGATAAATTGGTAAATATTTATTACAATTAATATATATTTTTACCAAAAACACTGTTTCACAATAAGCTCATACTTAAAACAATATGTAAATGTGAACATTTTAACATTTTGCCAACATTTTACAAATTAAAAGTCCTGCTGACGTACAACAACAACAGTGAGGGACAGGCCAAAAACCTCACCCTCATCAGCTTAAAAATCATTTTTATTATTCAAAATAATATTTAATTGATTTTAATTTGATGTTTTATTGAGGAGAGAAGACATGGTAATGTTATATTTTCAAATTACATCTTTGTTTGTTGTTACTGTAATTTTATGACTGATAATTTCTTGGGTACACAAAAGGCACCGATTTCATGGAATGACCCATTTGTTAACTTCTGTTTCACCTTGTGTGATCACTGAGACCACTGCATTTATGTTTCATCCACTGTGACGGAGACGGTGCAGATGTCTGCAGTGCGATGTGAGTCTTATTGTTGTCTTCACCGTCAGCCGATCACAGCTGCAGCATCCAGCAGCTGCTGATCTCCTGAAACTCACTGAGACTGAACCGCAGTCAGAAGTTGTAGTTCTTCTGTTTGTTAAACCCCACATAAACCAAAGGAACATCATTTACACTGAAATATAACTTGATTTCACTTCACAGTCCAGACACACACTGACATTCACTCGAATCCAAACACACAATCAGACCAGACAAACACACACACACACAGCGAGCTGAGGCTGAACCACCCAATGCTTTCACAGTTCGTGGTCATCGAGTGTCGTCCTTTCAGACGTCGGCGAGGAGGAGAGCCGGAGGGAGGAAGCCACTCTGCAGGAGAGGTGGAGGAGAAAGTGGAGGAATCCCTGCGGGTGGAGTCACACATCACAGAGCCGAGCTGAGACGGAAGTTAGAAATCCCACTTTCCCGAGACATCTACTTTAATTCAGACCCCATCAATGTCTTTTTCAATACCCATTACCGGCAGTGACACGAGGGAGAAGAGCGAGAGGTTAGGGATCAATGGTCTGATTAGAGTCTCTAAAATGTATCCTCGAGTGCCGAAGCCTCGGAGCAGCCGTCACTGATGAAAGGACTGTGGATGTGCTAAACAAGAGAGTCAGCACATTATTCCTTTATAGGTTTTCATTTGAGAGCATAAAGAGAGTTATTTACTGAGGATCTGCAGCGTTTAATCAGGTGATAAACAGTCCGATCAGAGCTTATTTACTAAGAGGCTGCAGCAGCCGGCCGGCGCTAAAGGACTCGTCCGTGTAAATGCAACAAGCTGTGAACATACAGGGACACATGAATCAGCTGTTTCATCTCCACATCCAGAGCTGCAGCATCGTCTGTGTCCAGTCTTCTCGCTTTGACCTCTGTTTTGGTCTCCACCACCTCCTGAGGGAAACATCTGTCTGCTCAGCGGCTAAATGCTAAGCTAAAAAACAGATGAAGTGCAGCTCATTTACATCCACAGCTTCTTCCACAGACATGAAAACAGAACGAATCCCCAAATGACTAAATGTGCATTATTTTTAATGAATATTAATTCATTCAATTTTGAATAAGGAACTAACCCCTCACCTGCCATGAGATGACATCTAAAGCAGTTTTCTGATCCGACCCTCAAAGGGAGACTAATTCATAATCCTGGAGTCTTTTTAGTGGGCTGTTCGTAACTCGTCCCGCACCGTTGATCGCACACACACAAAAAATACATCAAAACGTGCGGCTCGTTCTGACTCGGTGTGCTATTACTTTTCTCACCGAAATATAAATAAATCGCTAACGTAAGTCGCGAAAAACTGCGACAAACTTCCCATAAGGAATGAATGGGACGGGGTCAAAAAAGTCGCAAAATCATCGAGGTTTTTCAAACATCTCCTGCTCTGGCAGACTTTGACCTAGAGACACCATTCAAACTTTAAAATGTAGGCACAAGTCTTATCTATTTGAGTTGTATTTGAACTTTCTTTCTACGATGTTTAGTTTTTGAACGGTGACCCTTAATTGATCGTGAGTGATTTCGAAAAAATTCAGGATTTTCAATGAGTGTGTATTGCGGAATGTTCGTGCAGCACCAACTGGCAGAGTGGGGGAGCCTGAAAAAAACTCTCCGAAAATGTTTCTTTAGATGACGATCCTAGCCACAGATTTCACACTACAATAGTGATATTTTCCAAGAACGTAGCCACACTTGTCTTCTGTCTGGCAACGTGTCCACTTTATCGGGAGGATGTACGGTTTTTGAATTATCTGCGTCTAACCGACACAAACTCCAGCAACTGCCCCATAAGCCCCAATGTTAAACGGGAAGAGGATTTTGGGAGAAAAGCAGAAACTGCCCCTTTTTAACTCGCTCCTATTACCACATTTTTCAAAGTAGGACCACAAAACTTGATGACTGTGTTCTTTAAGGCCTTTCCCGCTTCATGGTGAAAAATTTTGCAGTGGAATTGTCTAGTTTTACATCTTACTGGAGCAAACTAGAGTCAGTAGAGCATCATCAGCATTACGATGGTTCAGATGTGACGACAGACAACGAATGATTTGTTTAAGCTGTTGGAATCGATGGTTGCACCCCAGGGTGAAGACAAACTCAGTGTTAGAAGCCATCGGACCAGGTGTTGTATTATGTAAAAGGTGTTATATAACAGCTGCAGATATCCAGTCAGTAATCCCCATTATGTGAAATCAAACAGGCCCAGGACTGATCCCTGTGGAGCTCCACAGGTCGGAGCAGCTCAACCAGACACTTTGTCAAACACATGAAAAACTGAACCGGTCCCAAACGTCTTCAGACGATCTGATGAAATCTTAAATCAAAAGCGGCGTTTGAATCCAGAGAGACGAAGATTCATGTTCCAAAACAGTTTGTGATTTCATTTGTTACTTAAGGAAACTGTCTCTGCCGTGTCCCCGACACAAACCGGACGGGGTTTTATTAACTAAATAATATTAGGGAAGCGCTGAGCGGCTCCTCGACGGGCGATGTGAGTGTTGTATAACACACCACAGCTCCTCCCTGCACTGTTTCTCTCACACAGAAGAAATTCCTTTTTTGTCTAAGCAGCGGTCTTTAAATCTGACGACGATGCTTTGCCATTATTGTATCAGGTCTGCAGTTAACGAGGGCTAAAAACTGGACACCAAACTGCTTGTTCGGCACGTTATCCTCCCGTCTTTTGTCTTCTTCTGGCCTGTTGAGCTTCCTTTGTATCTCCGCCGGTCGAGTCTGCAACTTAAAATGTGCAACAGAAGCACATTTCTGCGACCGCTGAAGCTCCTAAATCCTCCGAGGTTACAGGTTACAGGTCCTCCATCTGCTGGGATCTGAGCACGGCTAGAACATGAGGGATTTGTACCTGGAGACAGGGATTTAAACAGAGTAAATAACAGAACTGATTTTGAAAAGAATCCTGATTAAATCTGGATTTCTTTCATTAACCTGGACACACGACCGGCAGCATCGTGTGTCGTCAGTGTGTCCTGACTGCAGTCTGAAGGCTCCAGTCTGCTGTTCACAGCGAGAACGCAGCATCACTAACCAGCTTGACATCTTCTGCCCTCCATTTGGTGGAACATGTTTGGTCTTTACTCGGCTTAGCTCTTTTCTTCCTCCCTCCCTCCCTCCGACTCCGAGAAGCTGCTGAGCTTCACCGTCAGCAGAGAAACAGAATCAGTGTGTAGAGCAGTTTACACTCTTCTGACAGAAAACAACAGGTATATTTATATATTTATTAATTTAAGGCTCCAGATTGTCTCCAGTCAAAGTCCTCTAACGTTTACTGTTCTGTCTCCAGGATTATGAATCTGTCTCCTTGCATTTCATGGCAGGTGAGCAGTTAGCAGTTAGCTGTTAGCTCATTATAACAGAGGACTGATTCAAGCTTACATTCTGTTTTCATGTCTGTGGAAGAGAAGCAGGATATTCAATAAGACTCCGGATGTTAATGAGCTGCACTTCATCTGTTTCATATCTATTTTTTAGTTTAGCATTTAGCAGCTGTGCAGACAGATATTTCCCTCAGGAGGTGGTGGAGACCAAAAACAGAGGTTAAAGAGAGAAAATATTGGACATATGTGGGTCATTCCATGAAATCGGTGCCTTTTGTGTCCCCAAGAAATTATCAGTCATAAAATTACAGTAACATCAAACAAAGATGTAATTTGAAAATATAACATTACCGTGTCTTCTCTCCTCAATAAAACATCAAATTAAAATCAATTAAATATTATTTTAAATAATAAAAATGATGTTTAAGCTGATGAGGGTGAGGTTTTTGGCCTGTCCCTCACTGTTGTTGTTGTTGTACGTCAGCAGGACTTTTAATTTGTAAAATGTTGGCAAAATGTTAAAATGTTCACATTTACATATTGTTTTAAGTATGATCTTATTGTGAAACAGTGTTTTTGGTAGAAATATATATTAATTGTAATAAATATTTACCAATTTATCGGTGTCCCCTAAATTTATGTCAACCCTGTTACCCTAACCAAAAAACCCTATCAAAATAACGGTACATTCCAGATTTGACATGATTTACAGGAGGTTGCATCATCTCTGAACCAGGATGCTAACAGCTCAGTGACAAGTAAGTTTTGCTCATCTCTGATGTGCTATTTTTGATGTTTTTTCAAGGTTGAACCAGGGGGACAAGCATACAACGTCAACCCTGTTACCATTTTTTAACATATAAATGCAAACAATTATTTATTTCTCATAATATAATCAATATGTACATGTAATTTCCTTTCAAAGTACATAGCATGTGCTTTAGCTAACATTTGTTTTAGCTAGCAATGGGCAAATTAGCTTGAAATGGTCAACCCTGTTACTGTCAACCCTGTTACCTTTCCAGTAACAGGACTTGACTAAAACAGTTATAAAATATGAAATTCCATAGCTGAGATGGCACAATATCATTTCTTGTCATTTTAAACTGTCTTTAATTCCTGGCTACTGAAAAAATAGCAATTAAATATAATTTAAATTCTAACTTTTCAAAGTTGAAAAAGGCACCGATCTCATGGAATGACCCAGTTAGCAGTTAGCAGTTAGCTCCTTATAACAGAGGACTTATTCAAGTTTACATTCTGTTTTCATGTCTGTGGAAGAGAAGCAGGATATTCAATAAGACTCCGGATGTTAATGAGCTGCACTTCATCTGTTTTATATCTGTTTTTTAGTTTAGCATTTAGCAGCTGAGCAGACAGATATTTCCCTCAGGAGGTGGTGGAGACCAAAAACAGAGGTTAAAGAGAGAAGCTATTGGACATATGTGTAAAAAACAAACTGTTAAACAAATCAACTTAAAGGTGACGATTCACGTGAACATGTGAATCGTCACCTGTAAGTTGATTTGTTTAACAGTTTGTTTTTTGTTGCCTCTGTACGTCAAATCAAACACAATATCATCAGTTTTGCAGGTTTTTATTCATAAAGTCATGTGTTAGACAAATTAAAATTCACTGGCATCCTTGAGATGTTGTGGTCTGAAACACAGAGGGAAGTACGAGCGAGTCTGATGTAGCGTACGCGTTCTGCAGACTAACGCACAGTTTGTGTCCGCTGGGCTGCAGACGCCAGCTGCATAACAAACACCGTGCGGTCTGTATGTTTGTCTCCGTGCCATGTGTGCATACATTTGTAGCGTGCTGCTGCACGGCCTGCTGGGAGACGCGGTCCTAACTCTGTCAGAGGACGTGCCACGCTCCATTAATTCAGCTCTACAGGACCACGAAAACTTTCCTGCTCCGGCTCTGCTCATTGGCTGAGAGCTCAGTCAGCAGTTGTTTTGCTCCTTCCGACAGAAATGCATTCCCTCATGTGGAGACGAGGAGCATGTGTCAAGCTGTGTTGTGATTCTGAATTCCTGACTTATTAAGTAGACGGCGTTTTGTACAGACAAAGTTTTACAAGTCATTTGCAAGTTTGAATTGTCTGCGGAGGCAAAACTCACATCACAGGATTATTACTGCCTGCTTTTATGAGACTAACTTCTTTCTTTCTCGTGTTGTTTCAGGTTTAGAGGAACTCCTTTAAATCATGTGAACATTAATGTCTAAACATTAGCCTGAGAGGCTCCGCCGGCCCGTCGCAGGACCTCTTACATGACAGAACGAGCATCGGTGTGAGTGCGAGGGGAGCGCGAGGCATAAAAGAGAAACTCGGAGGGAACGCGACAGCCTTCCGCAGCTGTTAAAATGAGATCTCACATTACGCTTCATCTTCAGGCACAGAAATCGCAGTTGTCCTCAATTGCCTCCGAAAAAAAACAGGGTACAAGGCGGCGCTCAACAAAACAATATCACGCTGCCTTCTCCTCAGCTTCACATTCCCTCTGATCAGGAGGACGTCTACGCCGCCGAGCTCCCGGAGTTCAGCTCCGTATACGTGAGGAGCAGCGGTAATTGCCGACAGGTTGCGCTGCGCTTTCATCAATGGGACAAATAAGACCATTGTCTGGTTTTAATGAGATGTCCCTCACTCTGTTGTTGTGGGCTGATGTAATACTTAATGGCCAATCAAACGGTTGCTAGGCAACAGTGTGCGTAGACGGACTGCGTAGAAAGGCTGGTGGTGAGTGGACCGGGTGATTACATTGATCTCATTAAGAGGCCCGTTTGTTTGACTGAAGAGGGATGTGTGGGACTTTTGTCTCTGCACATCTGTCTGTCCTCCTGTCAATTTTATTGATATATTCCCAGAATTGTAAATAACAAATTCAAAAGGGCTCAAATGACTTTACAACACTCACTGTGTCCAGACCCTCGATTCAAGGAAAGAGGCCGAAGGACGCCATTCACACAGAGAGACAGACGAGGACATCATTCACACAAAGGGACAGAGAGACGAGGACACCATTCACACAGAGGGAGAGACAGACGAGGACACCATTCACACAGAGGGAGAGACGAGGACACCATTCACACAGAGGGAGAGACGAGGACACCATTCACACAGAGGGAGAGACGAGGACACCATTCACACAGAGAGACAGAGAGACAAGACACCATTCACACAGAGAGAGAGAGACGAGGACACCATTCACACAGAGAGACAGAGAGACAAGGACACCATTCACACAGAGAGAGAGAGACGAGGACACCATTCACACAGAGAGACAGAGAGACAAGGACACCATTCACACAGAGAGAGAGAGACGAGGACACCATTCACACAGAGAGACAGAGAGACAAGGACACCATTCACACAGAGAGAGAGACGAGGACACCATTCACACAGAGGGAGAGAGCGAGGACACCATTCACACAGAGGGAGAGAGCGAGGACACCATTCACACAGAGGGAGAGAGCGAGGACACCATTCACACAGAGGGAGAGACGAGGACACCATTCACACAGAGAGACAGAGAGACAAGACACCATTCACACAGAGAGAGAGAGACGAGGACACCATTCACACAGAGAGACAGAGAGACAAGGACACCATTCACACAGAGAGAGAGAGACGAGGACACCATTCACACAGAGAGACAGAGAGACAAGGACACCATTCACACAGAGAGAGAGAGACGAGGACACCATTCACACAGAGAGACAGAGAGACAAGGACACCATTCACACAGAGAGAGAGAGAGACAAGACACCATTCACACAGAGGGAGAGAGAGACAAGGACACCATTCACACAGAGGGAGAGAGAGACAAGACACCATTCACACAGAGGGAGAGAGAGACGAGGACACCATTCACACAGAGAGACAGAGAGACAAGGACACCATTCACACAGAGAGAGAGAGAGACAAGGACACCATTCACACAGAGGGAGAGACGAGGACACCATTCACACAGAGGGAGAGAGACGAGGACACCATTCACACAGAGAGAGAGACGAGGACACCATTCACACAGAGAGAGAGACGAGGACACCATTCACACAGAGGGAGAGAGAGACGAGGACACCATTCACACAGAGGGAGAGAGAGACGAGGACACCATTCACACAGAGGGAGAGAGAGACGAGGACACCATTCACACAGAGGGAGAGAGACGAGGACACCATTCACACAGAGAGAGAGAGACGAGGACACCATTCACACAGAGAGAGAGACGAGGACACCATTCACACAGAGGGAGAGAGAGACGAGGACACCATTCACACAGAGGGAGAGAGAGACGAGGACACCATTCACACAGAGAGAGAGACGAGGACACCATTCACACAGAGGGAGAGAGAGACAAGGACACCATTCACACAGAGGGAGAGACGAGGACACCATTCACACAGAGAGACAGAGAGACAAGGACACCATTCACACAGAGAGAGAGACGAGGACACCATTCACACAGAGAGAGAGACGAGGACACCATTCACACAGAGGGAGAGAGACGAGGACACCATTCACACAGAGAGAGAGACGAGGACACCATTCACACAGAGGGAGAGACGAGGACACCATTCACACAGAGGGAGAGACGAGGACACCAATCACACAGAGGGAGAGACGAGGACACCATTCACACATTTCGATAGCTATCCAACTCACAGTTGATATTGTGGCGCTCCTAATTCACACAGAGAGAGAGAGACACCAGAGGTCAGGTGACATTAGAAGTGAGGCCGAGTCACCCGGAGGACAGAAATCAGGATCCGATAAATGGACCCAAACAGCCGGAGGCAGAGAGGAAAATGAAAACCGTCTGAACAGGAGAGAGGTCAAAGGTCAGACGACGGTTTAACAAAGGCACAGTGCTGAAAAGAGGCGAGACACCTGGATATCTTCCTCTTTGTTTCAGTCCGTCCGCCCTCATACAGAAACCGCCCTGCTCTTGTGTTTCAGCGCTGCGCTGCTCACAGCAGATATATTCACCCTAATTAATATGTAAATGTGCTGACATTTACCACAGATTCTGTTTATTCGCGTGCCGACATCTAACGACTACACACATCAAATGCTGCTTTGCGTTTTGTTCATCAAATTCCCATATGTAAATTTTTGGCGGGGCAGCAAATGAGGCGTCATGAAAGTAATGTTGACTAATATCAACATGTAGATTAGAGTCGGAGCCACTTTGTTAATTGGTTTGTCTGCGTGTTCGCACATAAACACTCCGTTCTGCTCAGTTTAACAGATGACCTGCAGACTTAATCGACTCGTCTGATCGTAACGCCCACGCCTACTGTAAAGATTCATATACACACTGTTCTCTGAGAAGACATCCAGCTAATAAGCGAAAGTAATAAATGAAAACAGTCGTCAGAGGGATGCTCATAAAGACTCACGTGTCGGTTTGAGTTGCAGCTTTTCTCGACTCGACACCATCGTCCATTTCAGCTCCGAAGGTTTCCGTTTAGAAATGTCTGGTTGATTAACTTCTGCACCGAGGTTTCATCACGTTTGGCGTTCAGAGCTTCACTGTCTCATCAGCGATACAGATGATGAGCTCAGTCTGACGTCGCTGTGCAGGAACATCTGTATGTTTTGGAGGACGAGCGGCAGCTAATGTGCCGCCGTCCAAAGACAAACTGTCACTTGGCAGCGTTAAATATTTAACAGAATCATGTCTGGGAGGAAGTTAAGTGGTTTACGCTAATTCATAAAGCATGGCTCATAAAACACTGCTGGAGCTTTTAGCTCAGCGTTTAGACGAGTCGTCCTTCACAACCCGGCCACAGATTAAACGTTCCTCCGATGCATTAGGCTGCTAATGCACGACAGCTCTCTCTACAAACTCTGAACCTGACGCTCAGCAGAACACGGTTTCTAAAGCGGCAGAATGGAGGGAACGTTATTCCATATTTGAATCAGAAGTGGAGGCAGTATTGAGTTAAAACCAGCCGGCTGGACTCCACCAGCTCTAATAATCATGTTCTCTCAGCAGGATCTGATGGTTTTTCCCTAAAAGCTTCCTGTGAGACTGTGAGAGGACAAGTTTATTTGAATATCCGTCAGTTTGAATCACTCCGATGATTTCACGGTCTCTTTAAGCATCAACCATCGACTCTAATGCAACTTGACGTGAGAGGACGAACGGACTGAACCCGTCCAGGACAGAACCTCAGAGCTCACCTGTTACTGACCGAGTCGTGAGAGAAAAGGAGCCGCTGATGCAACAGGCTGGAAATGAAGAAGACAAAGACTCAGAAAAGCTCTCTGATGACCTGCCGTGCTTTTAAAGTTGACTTGACTTTGACTGTTAGAGCCAATTTAGACTTGAAAGTGCCGTCACATCACAGACGCCACAGACAATTAAAATCTGGATTTCACACTTTTCAACTTCACTTGGAAACTTCAGCGCGGTGAGAGTCGGAGCTCAGGATGCTCGTGCTCATTAAAAATGCAGGTATCTCTGAAAACAGCTGGTGACTGGTTCTTCTGGTTCTGTTATGTGGACATGCAGAGCTTTTTATGAAGCTAACCTCGCTAATTAAAACACCTACGTGATTATCTAAATGATCTTAAAAACACTTTCTACAAACACAAACGGCTCTGAGATGTAAAACGAGAGGTTCAGTCTGTGTGTCCTGGTTGTTAGAGTTCACTGTATGAACCACCACACCTTCTGATCTACTGCATGTTCCTCTTCATCCAGCCCTCATACATGTACACCTCATACTGCTGCACACATCAGCAGGTGCTCCCAGCACACCTGCTGCTCCAGGTTTGTTGAAAACGTCTCTCCAGGTGTGTTGAAAACGTCTCCAGGTGTGTTGAAACATCTCCAGGTGTGTTGAAAACGTCTCCAGGTGTGTTGAAACGTCTCCAGGTGTGTTGAAACGTCTCCAGGTGTGTTGAAACGTCTCTCCAGGTGTGTTGAAACGTCTCCAGGTGTGTTGAAAACGTCTCCAGGTGTGTTGAAACGTCTCCAGGTGTGTTGAAACGTCTCCAGGTGTGTTGAAACGTCTCCAGGTGTGTTGAAACGTCTCCAGGTGTGTTGAAACGTCTCCAGGTGTGTTGAAACGTCTCCAGGTGTGTTGAAAACGTCTCCAGGTGTGTTGAAACGTCTCCAGGTGTGTTGAAAACGTCTCCAGGTGTGTTGAAACGTCTCCAGGTGTGTTGAAACGTCTCCAGGTGTGTTGAAACGTCTCCAGGTGTGTTGAAACATCTCCAGGTGTGTTGAAACGTCTCCAGGTGTGTTGAAACGTCTCCAGGTGTGTTGAAACATCTCCAGGTGTGTTGAAACGTCTCCAGGTGTGTTGAAACGTCTCCAGGTGTGTTGAAACGTCTCCAGGTGTGTTGAAAACGTCTCCAGGTGTGTTGAAACGTCTCCAGGTGTGTTGAAACGTCTCCAGGTGTGTTGAAACGTCTCCAGGTGTGTTGAAACGTCTCCAGGTGTATTGAAACGTCTCCAGGTGTGTTGAAACGTCTCCAGGTGTGTTGAAACGTCTCCAGGTGTGTTGAAACGTCTCCAGGTGTGTTGAAACGTCTCCAGGTGTATTGAAACGTCTCCAGGTGTGTTGAAAACGTCTCCAGGTGTGTTGAAACGTCTCCAGGTGTGTTGAAAACGTCTCCAGGTGTGTTGAAACGTCTCTCCAGGTGTGTTGAACCTCATACTGTGGACGTCTCCCAGCACACCTGCTGATGTGTGCAGCAGTATGAGCTTCAGCTGGTTGTTGAGCTGGAGCCATTAAAACATGGTCGTCCGTCTCTTTTCCATCCCCTCAAGATCTTTTGTCTTCTCATTTTGACAGCAGTCACCTTCACATCACAGACAGTACGCTGCACCATGCAACCTTATTTTAGGGTCCAACTTTGACTACCCCAAAGCTTAATAGTTACATAGAACATAAGAAAAACTACCAGTAGGACATCTAATGAACGTTCAGGACCAGACTGTTAGATGTCTCCTGTCCACTTCTGTATTCACACGGTTTAAAACCTTCACTTCCAACAGGTGAGGCTGCTCTTCACATCTTCATCGTCTTCATCGTCCTATACGACCAGCAGCTGTTGAATCCTGGTTTGATCTGCAGATGACAAACTTCAAATAGCAGCAAGTTAAAAAAGGAGAATAAAAAAAAAGGTTTCTTCAGTTTCACGGGACTTTTCTGCTTTCTGGGCAAAACAGAGCAGAAGAGACAACAAAAAACCTTTAGTCTTAAAGAATAAAGCTGAGGGGGGAAATGAATATATTCAAAAGATTTCGTATTTACTGTTACTTTGCTGAATTAATTACCTCGGGGACGGGGGTTTGATTTCTGCCTTCGCCCTCAGCTTTCTGGAAGACGACTGATGCTGTGCTGTTTTTTATCAGCAGCTACACATTGTTGTTGTCAGTCTCAGCGCCGCCGCCGCTGCGCCTCGTGTCAGCGCTCCAACAGTTTATTAATTTCTTCTCTTTGAGATGATCAGTCTTTCTACCTTCATCGCTCTCATCAGGGACCTCGAACTCACTGCTGTGGATGAAACGGACGCTGGACGAGAGACTCATCCAACTCTCTTTACTTTTTTTAGAAACCAAAACTAACAACTTCAGGCAAAAACAGCTGCATACTTAACATGCAGCGAGGCGTTACCAAACCAACACAGGTTGATTCATCCTGAACGGACGTAACAATCACATTATTGTGCAGCCACATAAAGACTAGACAGGAGAGGAAAGACCTGAATCCACAAACAAACATATTAGTCATGACTCGAGAGTAAAAGGATTAATTTGACAGCCACAATGATGCACAATCTGTTTTTGTCTGCTGATTTCTGACAACAGGTCTGTTGAGACCATCAGCTAGTAAATATCAGCACGATGTGTCATCAGAGCCGAGCGGCGCTGAGACAGAAATAAGGAGCTGAATTTACTTTTTATGAGCCAACAAGGCTGTCAGAGGGAGGACCAGCGATCGAGTCACAGCTACTGGATCTGTTTCAACACACCTGGAGATGTTTCAACACACCTGGAGACGTTTTCAACACACCTGGAGACGTTTCAACACACCTGGAGACGTGTTTCAACACGCCTGGAGACGTTTCAACACGCCTGGAGACGTTTCAACACACCTGGAGACGTTTCAACACACCTGGAGACGTGTCAACACGCCTGGAGACGTTTCAACACACCTGGAGACATTTCAACACGACCTGGAGACGTTTCAATACACCTGGAGAGACGTTTCAACACGCCTGGAGACGTTTCAACACGCCTGGAGACGTTTCAACACGCCTGGAGACGTTTCAACACGCCTGGAGACGTTTCAACACGCCTGGAGACGTTTCAACACGCCTGGAGACGTTTCAACACACCTGGAGACGTTTTCAACACACCTGGAGACGTTTCAACACACCTGGAGACGTTTTCAACACGCCTGGAGACGTTTCAACACACCTGGAGACGTTTCAACACACCTGGAGACATTTTCAACACACCTGGAGACGTTTCAACAGACCTGGAGTATTTAAAGAGAGCTGCAGACTTTTCCAGCTGTATTTGTGTCTTCATGTCACAGCGAGCAGGACCATCAACATGCGTCAGCGTGGCGTCCAAAACAGGTATTTTAACCCTGAAGTGGTTTGTGTACCCAACCAGAAGATGAAGCGCAGCGTTGTGACCAGAGAAACAGATAATTATACCCAACAAACGTGAAGTCGTCACTTCACATTGTGTTAATTCTCCTGCGTTACAAGTTGATTATCATAAATCATCTTCTTCTGGTTAAATTCGGGACAATCGTCCCAAAATCTGGCATCTTTTTTTCCTGCCAGCCTCGTGACGTGGACTCTGTTCTGTTATGTAAACCGGCCCAGTTATTCTGCGGCGGCACCGAGGATCCCCACGACCAAAATAGTCTCTGCAGCAGGAGCCGGATCGAGGAGGAGGAGGAGGAGGAGGAGGAGGAGGAGGAACAAGTGACTGTGAGAGAATAACTGAAAATAGGCAGATAAAGTGTGGCTGTTAGTGACACACACACACACACACACACACACAGGGCAGATAGGGGAGGAGTCTGATTGATGGTCTGTCCCGCGGGGTTCTGGGTAAAGGGGGGTCGGGGCTCCGGGCTTCAGCCACAGGAGCGTGTAATGACTGCCGAGGAATTTCAATGGCCCCGAAGCCCTCAGAGATCTCCACCAGCGCCTCGTCCTCCTTCTTCTGAATCTATCTGTCTCTGTTAAACCGTCTCTCTCCTCCCTTTCCATCCCACAGACTTCCTGCTGCCCGTCTCGCCTTGTTCCTGCCGCCGCACTGGATTAATGGTGGTGTGTGCGCTCGCTGCGAGCACACGGCGAGGCTTCGGCTGCAAACCGCTCATTAAAGTGTGGAACTCGCAGGTTTCTCTGGTTTTCTGGTTTCTGGGAGCGAGCTGGTGCGATGGAGTCGGGAGGGAGAATAAGATTAGAGAGCGAGTCGATGATGAAACATTACTCAGGTTGTCAGGATCCAGATCTCAGCACAGCTAATTGTTTTTAACGTTTCTCTGCTGTCAGAAGAAACTGTTTTAAAAAAAACGCTGTCTTTGTTGGTTTTATCAGTAAAAGACGCGGCAGGTCTTTGGACACGACAGGTGTGTACAGGTGTGTTCAGGTTTGCACTTTATGCACTTTTCATGTATGTTTTGTATTGTCTTATATTTTTTTAGCACTCTAATTTTTAATCTAGAAGCACCAAGACGACTGCCATCCAATTTCGTTGTATTCTGTGCAATGACAATAAAGAATTCTCTCTCTCTTTCTCTCGTTCAGGTGTGTTCAGGTGTGTTCAGGTGTACAGGTCAGTCACCAGGATCAGTTGATACCTCAGACAGACGCTACAGCACCATTCAGACACTCGGTGATCCAAGGTGCTGCTCAATGGACCCAGGAAGACATTAAAATCAGACAGTAGAACATTTTAAATACTTTTAAAAGACAATAAAACAAAGAGCAGTAAATAATAATAATAATAATAAGAAGAAGAAGAAGAAGAAAAATCCTTATTTCAGGAATCATCAGGTGGTCTATTGTTGGTGCTGCTGCCTGAAAGACAACTGGACCACTTCAAAGTGTTCCTCAGAGAAGCAGACGACCCAGAACAGGATGAGTTCATTCATTCATTCAGTCTGTGATGAAGATGTGAGAGCAGATAGAAACAGTGCCTTCATCTACTTCATCACTTTAGCTCCACACTGTTCTAACTCTGACTTTACAACTTGTACTCTGATCAGTTTATAGAAAACCTGGATAGTAATTGTGCAGTAAGACTCTTAGTGGTGGAGACGTTTGAGTCATGTGACCGTGATGTATGTTGGTGTATCATAAACTTTATTTTCTGAAATAATCCCAAATCCAAAGGAACAATCCCAAGAGCTCTCTGTTGAGGGACCGAGTGTGATGCTGACTCTATATACATCTCCTCATCATTCACTGCAGGTCTTATTTCAGATTGAGTGTAAATGAAACAGTCCGTTCTTCTCTGCAGTGAACCTGACACGACACTTATCAGAACCAGAGAGCAGCGATCTTCTGGTAAACTTTTCTGTTCTGTTTCTGAATGTTGCCTGGTTCTGTCTCTGCCCCTCGGCTTGTTCCTCACCGTCCTCCTTCAGTCTCGGGGGGAGAAGTTAATGTCACACTGAGAGTTGATGACACACTGTTGGTGCTGATCAGGAGGCCACACATCATGTGGGAGACACAAAGTACCACCGCAGGATTTAATCTGCTGAAGGTCCGTACGAGCCTGACACCTGGTCCCGATCGATCGGCTCCACGTCTGCACCTGAAGGCCTCCTTTATACTCACACATGAACACAGGCTGATGTCACAGAAACAACAACACATCTACTGTATATTCACAAGAAACAATGCTCTGATGGATTTTAAGAAGAGATCCGGTGCGACTCGGGTGGCGCCGCTGTTCCGGCGGCGGCTGCATCTGTGCAGACACATTAGCGGTGACACATGCGGGGAACGAGTCTCTGCCTCCCCGAGGCTGGTGTCTGTTTCAGCCTCCTGCATTTCCATATGAAACGCACCGTTTCTCACACACAGCTTCACAAAACCACAGCTGCTGTTTGTGTGTGTTTGTGTGTTTGACAGTTTAAATATAGGGATTCTCTCTCTTTCCATCAGTTTCAGTGTGATCCGTTGTAAGTCAGAGACGGACGGAGACGCTCGAAGCAGGGTCGTTTCAACACACTTTTATAAACTTGACCTTTCCTACAAACGTGCTGCTTGGTTTCTACCTGAGAGAACATGTATTTATGTATTGTATCTGCATATAAGGAAGCCCGACAGCACACATGTGGGTCATTCCATGAAATCGGTGCCTTTTCAACTTTGAAAAGTTAAAATTTAAATTATATTTAATTGCTATTTTTTCAGTAGCCAGGAATTAAAGACAGTTTAAAATGACAAGAAATGATATTGTGCCATCTCAGCTATGGAATTTCATATTTTATAACTGTTTTAGTCAAGTCCTGTTACTGGAAAGGTAACAGGGTTGACAGTAACAGGGTTGACCATTTCAAGCTAATTTGCCCATTGCTAGCTAAAACAAATGTTAGCTAAAGCACATGCTATGTACTTTGAAAGGAAATTACATGTACATATTGATTATATTATGAGAAATAAATAATTGTTTGGATTTATATGTTAAAAAATGGTAACAGGGTTGACGTTGTATGCTTGTCCCCCTGGTTCAACCTTGAAAAAACATCAAAAATAGCACATCAGAGATGAGCAAAACTTACTTGTCACTGAGCTGTTAGCATCCTGGTTCAGAGATGATGCAGCCTCCTGTAAATCATGTCAAATCTGGAATGTACCATTATTTTGATAGGGTTTTTTGGTTAGGGTAACAGGGTTGACATAAAATTAGGGGACACCGATAAATTGGTGAATATTTATTACAATTAATATATATTTTTACCAAAAACACTGTTTCACAATAAGATCATACTTAAAACAATATGTAAATGTGAACATTTTAACATTTTGCCAACATTTTACAAATTAGAAGTCCTGCTGACGTACAACAACAACAGTGAGGGACAGGCCAAAAACCTCACCCTCATCAGCTTAAAAATCATTTTTATTATTTAAAATAATATTTAATTGATTTTAATTTGATGTTTTATTGAGGAGAGAAGACATGGTAATGTTATATTTTCAAATTACATCTTTGTTTGTTGTTACTGTAATTTTATGACTGATAATTTCTTGGGGACACAAAAGGCACCGATTTCATGGAATGACCCATTAGATCATTTAATTGTGTTGTTGTCCTGCAGAGGTAATCCATTACATCGTCTCTGAGATATTTCAGCGTGGACTGAAGTGGCTGCCGTCCCTCGAGCTCAGACGCTGGGAGGTGAACACTACACCAGTATTTCTTTCTGGGCCAGTCGGAGAGCTGAGACAAAGAGAGAGGAAGGAGGACAAACAGCGAGGTTATTAATCATCAGCCACAATCCGGTCAAACTGTCCTTTAGAGATAAACTCAACCTCCACAGGCTCGCCCAGTGTGAAACGCTCTTAATAGCTCTCATGATTTCAAGAAGACGTCTCCCCCTGCACTCTGATAGCTCCCCAACAGCCAAACAAAACCTCTTTAGGAACTCTTTAGCCGTTTTTTCTTCTCTACGCGGCTTCTCCTCTGACCTCCGTGTTCCAGGCAATCTGGGCGATCCAGCGACGAGAGCACTTTATTCACTCGCTGTGCTCATTTCCAGCGGCGGTTCAAGAGCTCGGGCTAAATGTCTGCGAGTGAAGTTAAAAAGCAGAAGAGCTCAGGCTTAATGTCTGAAATGTAAATGTAAGTGGTCCAGAAACACCTGCAGCTGCTGGAGCACAAACGAGTCCGCTACTTAAAACAGCAATCGTCGATTTAGACTTTGGCTTTAGACAAAATGTCACATGTCTTATAACATGATCTTCTCCTTTTTTTAAAGCTAAAGAGATTATTCTGTTATCGCTGGATAGAGCCGGGGTTCCTATGATTTTACTGCACTGTGCCTTTTACTCCCCCTTCATTTGTATTATTACATCAGTGGAGACTTACTGAAGAAGGAGAAAAGCTCTGGAGCTAACGAGCCTGCTAACGATTAGCTCCAGAACCTGTTCAGAGAGACGTGTTTGGACCATTTACTCCTGCCTGTTCAATAAAACAGGATGGAAAGATGCCATTCCACCAAAACTATAACTTATAAGATATCCAGAATTATCAAATGTTGACGGAGCTTTTCAATTTTAACTGGTGCAGCTTTACAGAACTGGTTTAGCGCCGTTAGGACGGAGGAATCAGTCAGAGACGAAGCGTTTCACATGACGAGCTCCACAAAGAGACAAGTGGACGACATTCATCCTTATGAAGACAGGAAACAAATCCTAAATCTCATCAGACCAGAACTCAAAGGAAACTACTGCTGCTCACTACGAGGACACACTACAGAGGTGATTTACACTACAGAGGTGATTTACAGCGGTCTGACCAGGACTGTGACTCCGGGGACGAGAGGACATGGCAGGAGAGGACAGAGAGACAGAGTCAGCGTATAGAGACAGAATATCTTCATGTTACTGTGAACTGAGGGTTTATTTGGACCGAACCAGAGGAGACTGTGGAGACGAACCAGAACTGTTCTGGTGCCTCTGATCCAGTTTGAATGAAGTGTTTGATGATGAGTTAACAAGGAGATTAAACTCGTCTGAGTTCAGTCAGAGAGAGAAACTTGAATTCAGACTTTGTTTAGTGAGAAAAAACATGGTGGAAATCTTTATTTTCTTGAGTCTACTTTGTTGACATATCGGACTACGTAGCAGACTCGCTGCTCGCTGAAGCTTCCAGTCGATCTCTGCAACAGCAGACGTAGAAGAACAAACTTCTTTGACTCCAGCTCTGTTGTTTCCAGGTTCATATTTAAACTAAATGATCTCCAGTTGTGATGAAGGTGTGAAGTCATCTCACTTCCTTCTCATCTGCTGATCGTCGCACGCAGAAGGAAAAAACACATCAAGCTACGTAGCCGTCTTGCTAACTGTTAAAGGCCGTGGCACGCCAATTTATGCATGTTCTCACATTCATAAATAGGCTTCCCACTCGCAGGCACTCGTGATTTATTCATTACATTGTCTCTAAAATTTACACCCACGTGCACAAACACATCAGCGTAATGTCACTGAGGTTGAAAAAACAGATTATTTCCTCCCACACGAGCGCAGACGTGCTGCATTTGTCATACCTGTTCAAAAACCCATCTGCTTGTATTCAATCTTTAGAAAACACACACACGTGAGCGTCCACATGGCGGGTTCGTGGGCGGGCGTGTGGCGTCCTGGAGCGTGATGGGATTTACACTAACAGGAGCGAGCTGTCAGTCTATACCACACATCCGCCGGCTTAATGGGCGAACCACCGCCGCGGTAACGTGATCCCGTCCAAATACACGCTGTTTAATCGGCGTTATCGCCGAGCGCCGCGGCAGGGAGTCCATTTTCAGTTTAATAAACCTTTAAAAGCTTCTCGATTGTCATTTATTTTCCTGCCTCTCTTCTTTTATGACTGTATAAGCTGCCGCTGAGTGCTTTATGAAGATGTACGAGCGTCATAAAAATGTGTTTAGGTTCCTCGTCACTTGCATTGGCTTTCATGATTGTAATGGCGCTGCTGAGGCGCTGCTGTGATGTTGTCTATAAAACAGACATTAGTCAAGTCAATACGAGGCGTCCCCAGAGTGCTAATGCACACGGAGACGGGCGTGGCAGCCGGCCGACGCTTCATCCTCATCACCTGCTTTTATGCCCTCTGAGTTTCTCTGCACAGAGAAAATGAGGCAGAGCTTCAAACAGGAATATAAAAACATACGTTTCAAGGGCAGATGATGTTGAGACTGAAACTCGTCACTGTGTGAACTTACAGAACAATTAAAGCCACAGTTTCCATGATTTTCTGAAAAGAAGCTCATGTGATCACATGACAAGATGTATCATCCAGAGGAAATGTGGTTTAAAGCTACTTCCCGTTATCGACTGCTGGATCTGATTATGTCGGGAGATTTAAATAATAAAGGCACCTGCTGTGTGTAAAATGATGCGCAGTGCATTTAAAACCTAAAGAGTGCAGGTGCAGCACATTACTGCTGCCGTCTGCAGGTGTCTAACCATCTTAAAGCCCTTTTCCATCAGAGCGATGCAGAAAGGGAACATGAGGAACATACATATGCAATTTTTCTGCTCGACAACGATGCACACTGAGTCCAGAGCGAATCATCAGCAGTGTCCTGCTTCATTTCTCAGAATCGTTAACTTCAAGATCAGACTCGGTCATTTTCCGTTCGTGAATGAGGAGCAGTGATTTCAACCTCGGACACCAAAAGCTCCTTTTTTTGTCACCAGCATGACGAAGTGAACATCAGCTCCATCACATCTTCATATAAGATCCAGAACAACCCGACCTGCAGTGGACCTGCGTCAGGCGGACCAGACTTTTGTCTTATGATCAGTTTGGTTTGGGAAACATTGTGGTTTTGCTTCTGAAGATAAGACAGGTGTGATGATTTGGACTCTGTGTGTGGTGTTTGTCCTGTGTGTCTGTGTGCTCAGGTGCTCTGCAGGTGGTGGGCGTGGCTTCTCTGGAGCTCCGCCCTCTCACACCTGCAGCTCATCTAATCATCAGCACCAGCTTAAATCCTCCGGGCTGCTCTCCACTCGCTGCTGCTGCTTCTTGTGACTGTTGCTGTTGTGTTACTTTGTTGCTCTGCCCAGACTCACCTGAGCCTCAGTCCTTCACTTGGTGTGTGTGTGTGTGTGTGTGTGTGTGTGTGTGTGTGTGTGTGTGTGTGTGTGTGTGGTCACCTGGGCTGCTGACCTCAGTAAACATCCTGTAAATTTCACCCCGATACTTAATTGATCTGAGATGAATCTTAATGTGCCGTCCGTGTGTTATTAACGATCAGTTTCTCTCCGTCACACTGACGGATACGTCGCTGTGATTATCATCAACAGATGAAACCGAGGCTGAATGACTGATGGTTCCTGTCTCACATCACTGATGGTTCCTGTCTCACATCACTGATGGTTCCTGTCTCACATCACTGATGGTTCCTGTCTCACATCTCTGATGGTTCCTGTCTCACATCACTGATGGTTCCTGTCTCACATCTCTGATGGTTCCTGTCTCACATCTCTGATGGTTCCTGTCTCACATCTCTGAGGCCGTTACTGTTCCTCAAAGACCACATGTGACATAAATCATTCAGGATGTGAGAACAGGAGACGGTTAATAAAGATAACTTTACCAGTGAACTAAAACAAAAGGCCTGTTTTCTTCTCTAAAAGCAGTTCAGACAGTTTTAATGTCACATATTTTCCATCATGTCCTGATATTATGTCCTAAATCTTTTAAATTGACAGCTGAACTCCAAAACTGACTTAGAAAAAGAAGGAGACTTTATTTTTTATCCTCCCTTCAACATGTTTGACAGACGGTTTGTATGTTTGTTCACCAAAGAGACTTAAAACTGACCTGACGACTGAAGTTTTGCAGTTTTCAAAGATATTTTAATGTACTGAGAGTTTCACAGACTCACTTTTACAGGTGAAATGTTTATAAATGGCTGAACACTTCCCACATGCAGTGATGTAGAAGCTGAATGCAGACGGTGATACGTGGCAGCGTGAGGCTCAAACATACATGAAGTACTTTTAAATAATCAAAAGGATCAAATGTTTCATGTCCGTGTGGATTCAGTGTCTCTCTGTGTGTTAGCAGTGTTAATACATCCCCCCAGATGGACCCAGAGCCGGGTCAGAACCGGGTCAGATCCGGGTCAGCTGCTCAACAATCAGCCCTTTTCTACATGAAGTAAATATAAAAGCAGCATCCGGCTGCGTGGCCGTGCTGCGTTGGCTCGGTGCTCTCTGGAAGCGATTCAGAAGAGCAGCAGCTGCTCTGCAGCCACGTTTATAAAAGAGTCCAGAGCTGTTTTGCCAACATATTCATGGTGGTGCCAGAATAAACGGTCCTGCTCAGATCCACGCCTCAGATCCACGCCTCGCTGCCGCAGCCAGAGACCTCGTCCAGGTTTATCAGGAGGACTTACAGGAGCCGGTTCAACAGAGGCCGGACAGGAAGTGACATCAGGACCGGCAGGAACCTTCTGCTCTGACAGACACAGACCTGGACTGTGAACATCCGGTCACAGACCCGATCACAGACCCGGTCACAGACCCGGTCACAGACCCGGTCACAGACCCGGTCACAGACCCGGTCACAGACCCGGCAGACATCATCACACTGGGTAGGACAGCAGCATGAAGCCTCGTCAGAACACGAGAGGTTTGTGGGTTTCAGTCTGAGCTCTGCTGCTTCGTCAGCGACCTTCATCAGCTCCATGTTGGTGCTCAGGTTCTTTTACACTCAGCATCAGACAGACGGAGTCCAGTGGTGTCCTGGTTCTGTCACCGAGGTCATGTTCTGCTTCAACATGGGTTTTGCTACACCATCATTACATCATCAGAGTTTTAGCATAATAAAAAAGAATGTGCCTGTGGTAACATGTAGAACGAGCTGAACACCTGCTGAGAACTGAAGTTTCATCCAGTCATGAAATAATGCTGCTTCATTAACAGAAACATGAGGCAGGTGAACAAAGAGCTGCACCTTCTCCTGGAGGTGAAGCAGGTTTTACCATTTTCTGTTTATCGTAGCGAGCGACAGCACAGCTGGAGTTTGTAGTGTGAAGGAAGTAGATATAATATATGATAAAATACAGCCACCGTAAAAAACACAAACACACAGTGATATGTCCAAACTCGTTCTGAGAGCTCACAGATTCAGACAAAACGGAGCGTCACCAACAGAAACAATGATGTAACGACATGACAGAGACATTTGATGCTACGAGGCCTCGATCACAGCCTCCTCCAGCGTCTCCATGTCTGCTGTCAGACAGTCTGAGCTGCCGTCTGTGGACGAGTTGTTCATCATCCCTGCCAACGTAAAGGACATTACATCCATAAATGAGCCTTTAGTCCAAGTTTTATGTCTTTAAACTGCTGTTTTTAAGTCTTAAAGTTTGAATTTACTTATTTAATTTGAATTGTTTTGCACTTGTTCATGTGTGCACGTCTTCTCCCGTCCACATGTGTCCTCACGTGGTGCAGAAAGGTATTGTAGCTCTGAGCTCGTCCAGATCTTCTCCTCTCTGCATTTTTAAAATCACTTACTTTAGAGTTTCGGACGTGTCTCACCTGTCGGCGCGGCTCGGACGGCCTGATCCCTCCAGCCTCCGCTGCGTTTGTTTAACGGAGCCTGTGGATTCAGCTGAAGAGAGACGAGGTCTGCAGAGAGCGAGGAAGGATTTCTGTCACCAAGGATTAACAGTTAATGTTAAGCCTCCTCCAAACACCTTCAGCAAACAGATGGAGGGACGCTGCTATCGCCGCCTCTGGACCGCTGCCCCGTGTGTGTGTGTGTGTGTGTGTGTGTGTGTGTGTGTGTGTGTGTGTGTGTGTGTGGTGGGTTGATTGTGTCATCTTTGTCTCAACTTTGACAAAAAAAGCCGACACCTTAAATTGGTTTGAGTGACATTAGTAACAGGATCAGATGTGTGTTTTCTGTGTGTGAGCTGGACAAACTCCACGTTCCACAGTCAGACCTGATTAAACACCCTGCAGAGGCTGATTCCATTCAGCTGATCTGAACTTGGTGTTTACTGAACCTTGAAATGTGCCTCTCCTGTTCCTCTGTTCAGGCCCAGTGCAGCTGCAAAGGTCAGAGGAGAGCCAGAACCAGACAAGAGGTCCATACAGATGAGGAGGACGAGATGACGTGGATCTGCTCAGACTGAGTGAAGAAGTCAGGGTTCAGAACAACGAGGGGAAAAACAGGAAGCTCCAGCTGAGCGAGAGCGTGTCGTGATGGTAAAACGACACACGACGAAGAGGCTTCAGGCTGGTTTATGACGAGGGGGCGGCACAATCAGGTGAATTAGACATTAAAAAGAAGAAGACAGAAAAGTTTAAGGTTTTGTGGAATTGGAAAAAGAAACATTTGGGTTTTATGAGGACTGAAATTGGACCCAGGGGAGCGGAACCACCGAGCAGCTGTGTGGGTGAAACCTGTCACTTTCTGTCACATTCTCCAACAAATCAAATATTTTCCAGTGCTGTCGTGATTTCTGGTCCATTAATGGCGAGAAAAAACCCATGAAATGAGTGTATCAGCTGTAAATGGCAGCGCCCCCTGAGGAATCACTCTGATCTGTGTGCACACAGGCTGATAACACTCGCAGGGTGCTAATGAAACAAAAGGTTAGCGTTCAGCTGAAGCAGCGCTGAGAGCAGCGAGGAGCGGAGAAACGGTTTGTTCTGTCGGAGAGTGAAGCAGCTGATGGCCTTCACCTCCGAGTGTTTGGAGACGGCAGTGCAGGGACAACATCTGAGCTCTCTACTGTCTCTTACTTATTAAAGGGATATTCCGGTGTAAGTTTAATCCATGGTCTAACACACCTTGACACCGAGTAAGACTCCCCCTCGAGAGGTCAAGTTAGCTGACCGCTAGCTTAGCTAGTTTTAGCAACCTCAGAAAAGACCGCACGATAACAACACACTGCAGCTTATGTCTCCAACTAGAAACCGCCATCAAAAAGCCACAATTAATGGTGAGAACAGCAGCAAACTTCAGCAACAGTACATGTACAGTCCCAGCACACAGTACGAAGCATCAAACATCTGCTAGCTTTGCTGGATTTGTATTAAAAACACAGCACAACTCACCCTCTCCTCCAGCAGCCTGCCTGTGTGGGGAAGCCCTGACGAGTCGATTACCGAGTGCAGTAGATTTCTGCAGCTCAAGGATGAAAATGTCTGATTATTACTCCATTACTTCCGTTCTTTTCCCTGTCAGCTCTCGATAATAAGAACTGAGCATCCCATGGAGTAATAATCAGACATTTTCATCCTTGAGCTGCAGAAATCTACTGCACTCGGTAATCGACTCGTCAGGGCTTCCCCACACAGGCAGGCTGCTGGACCCCCTGCAGGTCACCTCCCGGTCATGTAGGACTGGGATCCTGTTAGTGGACCAATAAAAGGCCGACACAGTAAAGACTGAACACGACGAGCTGTAACAGAATAAAATCATGGCCTGCCTCTCTCCCTCGCTGCCCGGTGCCACCAGTCCTCATCACACCGGCAGCGAGTCCTCCACATCCTCCCGTTCGAGGCTAAACAGCTCGCACTCCGGCAGGAAATGAAGGCCTGGATGAAAACGCTGGTGGGGAACAGCAGCACGGCGTGGCAGCGCTGCAGACATCTCATTTGGGTTAACAGAACCGGCAGTACGGTTCAGCAGCACCGCTAATGACCAGACTGATAGTGTGAGTTTGATGGATGGGACCGAGCTCGTCCTGATTGGATCGGTACGCAACAACGGCCCAACAGAACAGAACAGAACAGCACTCATCATTTCTGTGACACACTTTCTCCTCCAAACAAAATACCTGGAGGTCCTCAGTACTCTACAGTGTAATCAGATTACTTTATCTGGGTGTTTACAGTGTTTGTATCGCTGCTGTCGGTGTGTAACTCACAGTTCAGGAGCGGTTTAATAGGATAACTGAGCGTGTTTCAGGTTAAGTGTTCGGCGGTCCACAGACACGCCCACACACTCGTCTAACGGCGCCGCAGCCGGCAGGAAGTCACGGCGTTTGATTCTCAGTGTGTGCAGACTTCAGCGCGGTGCACCGTCTTCTGACTCGCTGCTCGCTGGTAGCATAGCAACAGTTGCTGCACTCCAGAGAGGCACACACACACACACACACACACACACACACACACACACACACACAGCTGTCTTCCAAGGCTTTCCTACAGCGGCTGCATTGTGTGGAGCAGTTTGGGCCGTGATGAGCAGCAGTAGTGAGGCTGTGGGGCAGGATTACAGTTCTGACTGCAGGTTCAGCCTCCATACAAGGATCGGTTCTGTGAGAACAGCGTGATCCCCGTTCATCTGAAGAGGCGGCGGTGACGTGTCAACAACTTAAGTACGTCGAGTCAAGTACTGTACATGAGAACACTGAGTCGAGTCCGTCCATCATCTACACCTGATACTGATACTGAACTACGTTTCAGAGGACAGTATGGTTTTATTTTTTTCTCAGTGCTCACTCTCTGCGTGGACACGAGCCGTCGCTACACTCACAGATACGTTACAGCAGCATCACTACGTTACCATGACGATGGCAACATGCCGTAACAAAAAACAGAAATACTACGTCAGCCTCTGTGTTGCAGAGTTACTGTAGCTAAAAATAAAGGGTTGGTAAATAAAATATAAACATAGACTGACTGTAAAAGAAATAAAGATCAAAGAGAAAGTTTGAAAAAGTTTTTATATAAATAAGTAAAGTTCCAACAGAATGTGAAGGGAACAGTTTTGACGTTATAACAGACACATCCGTGTGTTGTGTTGCACACAAACACTCTCCTGGTGATCCCAGCTCCCAGTCTGAGCCGCTAGCTGCACGGCTAACTGAGCTAACTAAGCTAATGCCGAAGATCTAACAAGGACAATCTTGATACAGTATCGGAGGCAGAGCCTCGTTCATTACTATGAAAGCTGCTCAGCGGCTCATGAAGCCAAAAAGCTCGACTTGTATTGGACCAATGAAACGTCACAGAGGCCGTGACGCTCCAGAACTAAACCGCCTTCTTCACAGTGTAAAACTGGCTCCAAAGCCGGAGCTCTAACTGTCCTCATCAATACGTTAGGACATAAAACATCAGAACTGAAGAGCAGCTCAGATGAGAATCAGCTCTGCTCTCTGAGCTGTGGTCGACACACAGTCAGAGATATAAGTCAGAAGCTCGACTTTGAGTTAAGAACAGATCTGAATGCAGCACTTTTACATGTAATGATGTTTGTTGCGGCGCTGGAGGATCGTTGCTGCCCGTCGCTCCTGTTTCCACATGATTATTAAAAGCCGTTTGAAGTGTTGTGATGTGAATCATGTTTTGTGTTTCAGCGCTGGATATTTTCATCACTTTAATGTAGAATATGATGCTGAACATTCAGAGCTGTGCATCATCGACAATCTCATAGAGCAGATCGCTGCAGACGTCCCTCTTCCTCCCTTTATTACTTCCTTTCTGTCGTGTTTAAATCTTTTTGTTTCCTTCTTCACGTCTCTCCTCCTTTCGTAGAATTCACCCGGCGTCTCCTTCATCCTTCAGGAACCTCCTCCTCCTCCTCCTCCTCCTCCTCCCAAACTTTTTATTCTCTGCATGTTTTGCTGAATGTGCATATTGTTGGCCACAGAGGGCAGTGCTCCCTGCTGGAAAGCAAGCTCTCAGAGCTCCCTCCTCCTCCTCCTCCTCCTCCTCCTCTCTCTCTGCCCTGCTTACATGATTTGATTTTATTCAGCCGGCCATGCTCGTTCTGTATTCAGATCCTCACACAGATTAAATATGAACATGTGAGAGTCATTTCTGGTCAGAATGAACTGAGCGTTGACTCAAATGTTCATGACAGGAACAAACTGAAACCTTCGCTAACTTTTTATCACCGTCACCATATAAAAGTCTTTCAGCTGTTTGCTAATGAACTCTCAGAATAAAAACACTCAAACCCATTGTGTGTTAACTTCATACTGAACACAATCACTCTGAGCCAGAGGTTTCACACTGAGGAGCTGTGAGGGTGTGAAGGCAGAGACACCAGGACGAAGCTGCTGTCTGAAACTAAATCTCAGGATCAATAACTCCTGTCACAACTGTGACACACGTATTATTAGATTCAGAGTTAATTACACGTCCTAAAGATCTCAATGTCTTTGATGTTTGTAACTTTTTGTTCATAAATCAGCTGATTGATGTTTCAGAACGTTTTTCATCAGGATCAAAATAAAACTGTACATCCATGAATCCACTGCTAACAGTCTGCTAACAGGAGCTGCTAACAGGAGCTGCTAACAGGAGCTGCTAACAGTCTGCTAACAGGAGCTGCTAACAGGAGCCGCTAACAGGAGCTGCTAGCAGGAGCTGCTAACAGGAGCTGCTAACAGTCTGCTAACAGGAGCTGCTAACAGGAGCTGAACAGCTGCTAAGCAGGAGCTACAGCTGAACAGGAGCCGCTAACAGTCTGCTAACAGGAGCTGCTAACAGGAGCTAGCAGGAGCTGCTAACAGGAGCTGCTAACAGTCTGCTAACAGGAGCTGCTAACAGGAGCTGCTAACAGGAGCTGCTAACAGGAGCTGCTAACAGGAGCTGCTAACAGGAGCTGCTAACAGCTGCTAACAGGAGCTGCTAACAGCTAATTCATCGTACGTTTAATGCTGCCATCGTGCTGAAACACATTCATACAACAATATGGACTCAAGTTGTCGCCAAACTGGCGTCGTACTTCCTGTTTACGTCCCCAAAATCCTCCCAGATCTCCTTCAGCAGCAGAGTGTCGTGTGTTTTCAGAGGCAGTGTGGTGAACCACGCAGAAGGAGGACGTGTTATCTCAAAATGACATAAAATGATTTATCTGTGTGTTATTAATTATGCAGTGCAGCAGTCAGCGCAGCCGGCCCCCACATTAATAATGCAAATGTCTTTATTTGTGTGGACTCACGAAGCGTTTGAGAGGGTAGAAACTATACAGACGCAAACGAACGACACCTCCATTAAAAATACAACACATGCAGACGTCTAATGGAAAAGGGAAATCCCTTCAGCTGTGTGACATTAACACAATGTGACGCAGCCGGTGATAAATAATGTGCAGATTATTAACTGGAGGTAAACTTTAACTGTGCTGAGAGTCTCTGTGACAGTTTCCTCCCTCTGCAGTTATCGACTCTGTCACCACCACTGTGTTCCCCTTGATTTTAATTCCTCCATTTCCAGTCTTTCCCTGTCTCTGCTTTCGATCCCTCCCCCGGTGGCAGATCAGCGATGTAGGTCAGACGAAAGGAGGACAGAAGCCTCGAGACAGACACATTAACACGGTGAATTGGGTTAACCAGCCTGATCCATCGAGACGGGCCGAACTCGAGCTCGTCTTCCCTCCGTGCACATTTAAATAAAATCTGAATACGATAAATCTACCAGCAAGTAACTCCGACGTTTGCAGCCAAGTTCAACAGCATGAACGAAAGTTTCTGAAACAAACACATAATAACCTCCAGATCAGTCTGTGTTTAGACTTTCATACCTGAAGGTGGAGGAGTTATGATCATCGAGCCTTCAGCCTCCACGACTGGAGAGGAGCTGGGTGTCAGCAGGTGGAGCTCCAGAGACGGAGCAGATCAAATGGGACTCTCTTGTCCTCATTAGAAGCTGCAGAGTTTCCAAATGGGTCAGTCAGAGAGTCCAGTCTGGCTCCTCCTCAGAGGAACCTGCTGCGGTCCAGGACATCAACTTCTAAACCGCTTCCAGAACATCCACAGCTCCCTGCAGACGAGAGCGAGCGAGGGCAGCGGACGGCGACGCTTTGAAGTGAAGGAACTGAAATCTGTCGGTTTGATTTCCATCTATAAGTTATAATTTAAACCCACAAAGGAGAGTAGATTAATACAAACACACTGCTTCTCTTTTATTAGGAAACACTGAAGGTTTGACATCAGCAGGTCAAAGACGGATGAAATACAAAAGTCTAATTTAAATACTGGTGTTGAGCTTTTCATCAGCGCTGGTTGTTTGACCGGATCGCTTCAGCTCTTCCTGTTTATTCACTCCACATCACTTCAGCGTGCCGCGGCTGGAAGCGAGCGAGCGGCGCCGTGTGTGTTTGAATTCAGGTCGCGACTCTGACTGATGTTTGCATCAGTTCTCTTTAAATCAAGGACGCTGCATTTATTTTCCTCATGTCCTGGTTGTCATGTTAAATAAAAATGCATTTTATTTTGTTGCGCACCTGTCGGCCTTTTCTGTCACTTTCAGTGTTTGTGAATGACGGTTTCTGAGTGACCTTGTGACGGCGCCGGATGAGGACGCTTCCCTTTCTCCTCCTCTCCTTCATCAGACGGTGCTTCGGGTCAGGCTGTGGTAATTGGCCCATTGATTGGTGACAAGTCTGATTGAAACTGGCGCCGCGCAGACAAACAGGGAGGTGACAGGTGGTTAAGATGATGCATACCTACATCAACCTGGATCCAACAGCACAAACACTCTCCGGCTGCTGAATACGAGACGGAGACGACGGAGTGACGAGACGGAGAGACAGTGACGAGAACAACACTGACAAATGAAAAAGTGTAGACGGGAAGGACACTTGCTTCTTTGGCTGCAACGTATCCGGAATATAAATGAACAAATAACAGACAGCAGCACAGATGGAGAGTCAAATATATGAACATATTCTAATTTGTTTTCAGGGATTTGTTTTCACGGTTCAGATGAAACTACGAGGATGGATTTAGTTAAAAGATGCCGTGTCAGTTAAATACATAATAACTTATGGACGTCAGTTTAAACAAACCAACATGGATGAAACTCGTACGTCTGTTTCCTCCCTATCTGGACTTTGTCGCTCTTTACACCACGAATGTCTGACGTCCTTCTGCGCTGCCGTCATCATTACAGCCACGAGGACGCCGTCTAACAGGAAACATGAACATCGGCTGTGAAGCTGCTGGCACCGTTTATTTCTACGGTTGTTTTTCTGCAGACGGCTGAATACACAGATCACACACGTTAAGAAAGCTTTAATGCTTTTTGTTCTGGTATATATTTTAGTTTCACCCCACTTGGACCAGAAGTCACATCACTGATCCAGAGACTGCAGGAGCACATCTGTCTCTGAGCTCTCAGTGTGTCGGCTCTTCTTCTGTCGTCGCAGCGTCTGAACGCTTCTGTTAGCGCAGCGTCTTTACATCCTGTGATTCAAAGCTGGTGGCAAACACAGGAAACACAAGCTGCGTCTTCGTCTTCCTTCGCTGCCTCGCTGCACAGAAGTCGTGTGATGTTGCGACGGCCCCAGAGATTCAACAGAGGGATGCAAAGAGGATGTATTTCTGGACCGGTCCTTTGAATTTCAAACGCTGCGACCATCTGGCGTCTGGTTGATGATGATCAGCCTCGTGAGTCGACTGATTTAGAGAGGGGCCGGGGCTTTGAGCTGACAGGGCTTGGACCTGTCACGGCTTCTTAAAGCTGGACTCGGATGTGGCCGTGGTAGAAGTGTAGATATGGAGAGCGCAGTCTTCTTTAATGTCACGCTTTTTCCTTTATGTCACATTAATGAAGTGAATCCTGACAGCTGGAGACGTCGTCACCTACAGCTGGTGGAGGAAGCAGCGGCTGCACGGTGGGATGTAAAGTTCAATGAAAGCAGTTCCAGCGGTCCTCCGTGATCTGAGACCCAGTTAGCAGCGATTCATCTCTCTTAAAGGGCGAGGTGGGCCGTGATGAATCGCTCTCAATATCCCACTTAACCTGAAGTGAAAGGTTTCAGTCTTGTCTGAAACAGCGGAGATTTATTCTGACTGCTCCTCTGATGAGCATCAAATCAATGAAATCAAACCGGCTCTGTAATCTGCGAGTGAAGCACCACAATCATGTCAGCTGACGCTCAGGAGAGGCTCAGGAGGACGTACGAAGATATTCTGTTCATCCCAAGAGGCTTCAGGACAGACAAGCACGATACTGTTTTTTGCTTGTGCTCCCTTTGATTCCAAGTCCCAGATGGTTCCCATAGAAAAGTTCCTGAAGTGGTTCTGTGGTTCTGTTCTCACTCAGTGTGTGCATCTTTTAAACACGGCCAGAATTTGAAGGTAGCTCCAAAAATATAAGGAGCAACAAAATCCCCAGACTGACACACAGCTGCTGCTCTTTGCTATCTTTGGTTGGAGCTAGCTACCGTTAGCTAATTAGCTCAGTTAGCCGTGCAGCTAGTGGTGCTATTAGCTGCCTGGACTCGGACGATGGATGGCTCAGCAGCCTCCCGGTGAACAGGTCTGAACAGGTCTGGACGGCAGACCTGGACCTCTGAGAGTGATGGAGGTAGATGTGGAGGAAGGGTGATACAGTACAGAGGCGATTTACAGGACTATGACTCCGGGGACGAGAAGACAGACAGGCGAGGACAGAAGAGGACAGAGAGAGTCGTGATGAGTTAACGAGGCGATTAAGCTCGTCGTACATAACATACTCAATATGCTGTATAAGCTGCACAATCAGACATCATCTTCTGTCCGTGGTGTCGGCGTCAGTGTGGTGGATTTTATTCTGTGCATCTTGTGCAGGTCCAGTCTTTGTTCTTCTCACTTTGGACTCGGACAAACCCTGAGGGAGATCTCAGCCTGCTGGAGCTGTGGAGGCCGCCGACCGTACGGAGGATTTCAGAGAAGATTTAAAGTTTTTCGAGCTGAGACTGGATCAAAACAGTAAATTCACCTAAAAGACCCAGAAGCTGGTAAAAGCTGGTGATATTCTCTGTGGGTTTGTCACTGATGCCTCCCACATCACACGCTGTCATAGAGACAGTTCTGCTTCACTCTGGTTTACATCCATGTGTGGTGTGCAGGTGAAGCACAGGTGCAGAAGGTCGACAGGTCAGATCCAAAATAAACCTTTTTCCACGGCAACACATCGAGAAGTTTGGATCAGCGTTGAAAGTAATGAAACATCAGGTGTCGTGAGTCACAGGTGACGTTTTCCACACATGTCGATGGCAGCGCTCGGCTCGGCGCAGGGACTCCCTACGTACCGTGAGTCATAAAGACGCCTGCCTCCGTGTTCTTAACAAGCCTCTGTGACACATGAAGACGAGCGTCTAATGAACGTATGATGGGGGAGGTCGCCGAGCAGCGGCAGGCGGAGGCTGCAGGGGGAGCAGGTGTGAGTCAGCAGAAACTTCTGAGCCGAGGTGATGTCACCGAGTCACGACGTCGGCGGAGGAAGGAGCAGCAGCTGAGCTGACATGATGGTGAGCAGGGAACCCACATCGGGTCAACGTGTCACTGCTGGTCGGATAACGAGGATAACGAGGCCAAAGGCAGGAAGACACGGGAAAACTTCCTGTGGGAAGCATGTGTGGTGCAACTTTCATCAACTTAATCCTGAAACTTTTAAAAGATAAAACCTTCAAACTCATTTCAACAGCGATCAGAGAGTTGTGTTTTAAATAGAGCTGCAGTGAAGCTTTGCACTACACTACCCAGGATGCAACTCCACCTCAGACGACTGCGACAAATGACCATTTGGATTTATAATCATTTCATCTGTAACATTGTTTGGTTTTGGATCTGAAAGTGGAATAAAGTCACTTTAACACACAATACGTCATCTCTCCATCAGAACAAGACATTTACTGAGTATTCAGAGCCTCCAGCTGTGGAGGAGAGTCGGTTCAGAACCAGAACTTCTGGAGGAATAAACACCTGGAGTCTCATCAGGTTCTGTTCTGATCCGACGGGAGCAGAGCTCAGAGACGACTTTGTAACTTGTGGGATTAAAAAGGTGATTTCTCTTCCCTCCTGTTGATCAGCCTGACTGCAGCAGTGATCCGGAGCTGACCTCCACTGTCGGCTGGTTCTGTTCTGTTCTGCTGACTGCTGACTGGAGCCGGAGGGGAAATGGACTTTACTTCATGAACGTAACGTTACAGAGAGGAGACAGAGAACCAGAACCAGAACCAGAGTCTCTGCTGAGTGCTGACTTCAGTCAGAGCTTCACCTCAGCTCTCTAATGTTGTAAAGTGCTCTTCTGGTTCTGTTGGGTCTGGTTCTCAGACGTCCTTCCTGATGAAACTCAGCGTCACCTCGAGGAACCTGGAGGATTTCTCTGCTTCAGCTTTGTTGGAAACATCTGAGACGATGTGAGAACACGACTCAACATCATGGAGAAGAAAATATCTTTAATTTAAACTATAAAATAATCTCAAAACACTTCTGCTGAACTTTGAAACGCAGCTTCGCAGCCAACATGGACACCAGGAATCATTACACTGAGCCGTGACTCTGAATCTCTATGTGGGAATGAAAAATAAACTCATATCTTTTCTTTACTGAAAAATAATTTTCGGCGGTGATTTGGTTGAGGATTGGAAGAAACTTCTCCTCAGCGATGACTTGGTGATTACTGCTTCAACGAATGAAGGGATGAGAAAGAAAGTAAGACACAGAGTGACGTATGAAGCTTTATTTGTCACTCTGACCGTGAACCGTGAACCTGAGACCAACCAGTCGCTCCTTCTCTCTGCACTCTGCAGCCTAACCTGTTATTTTATTACTCCTTAATATTCACGTCTGTCTCTCACACACTCCCACACACACACACACACACACACACACACACACTCTCACAGCACATTGTCTCCTATAATTATACTGAATTATCGTCACAATCAAAGGCTCCATTATCACTGTTATGACTTTGGCCTCTTAATTTCTCCCCCTCTCTCCCTCCACTCTCTCTTCATGCCTCCTTCCCTCGCTCGCTCGGCTATTATCGGCTCAGAGTGATGCTGCTGGTGGGAAAGATGGACGGAAACAAAGACGGAGGGAGGAGATCCAGAGTCCCCCTCCTCCCCCCTCCTCCCCTCCGTGTCCTTGCCTGGCAGCTTGTGGCAGTAATGAATGTGTGTGATTCCACTGCACTCGGCTCTCCTGGCATTTTAATTGAATTTTTTATTTCTGTGCTTCAGCGGGGCTGCGAGGAGCGAGGATGAGTCAGTGTGTGTGTGTGTGAGAGTGTGTGTGTGAGTGTGTGTGTGTGTTCATGAGCAGTTTTGTTTCTGCTTCTGTTGAATATAAAAAGTCTGAATGACCGATGAGTCACTGTGTGTTTGTGCCGTACACGACTCCACACATCTGCTAAGCCCCTCCCCCCGAGAACTGATCGTCCAATCACAGCTCAGCGGGGCTGTTAGTGTTTAGATTGTCACGACGTTTCCTCATATTACGATTTCATCATTACGATTTCATACACGGAGCTGTAACGAGAGTTCAAAAACCAAGAGAGCAGAAGGTGACGACGGGTTAAATCGTGTCTTTATCTGCTGCAGTCGTCATTAAGGTTTTCAGTTTTATTGCTATTTAACTGACCTCAGACTCTGCATTTACACCCCGTCGGATAAGAGAGGCTGTTTCACTGTAATAAAGAGGTGAAGGCATAATGTAAAGACGGAGCACCTGTGTGGGCAGCTGAGCTTTCACTAAACTTTGACGCCCAGCTGAAATGATTTCTCATATTTTCCTGTGTTTTCACTTTAAATGTTAACAGAGAAAAGGCTTTCACCTCTGTGTCATGTGACGAGATGAGGACAGAGCTCCAAGCGTTAGCGTCGACCTCACCTGGCAGGTGTGCGACTGATTGGTTGTAACCAGCTGGTGACCTGCTCTCTGTCTACTTTCACGTCTCCGTATCAGACTGAATGAATAAAGTCACAGTGTGTCCTGTTGTTGGTGGCTGTCACTCAGAGGAGCATCGACAGCGATCTGAATGTCTCTGAGACAGCAGTGCTGACAATAATCATATTAATCTGTGTGGTTATAAAGTGACGTGACTGTGAGTTCTGAGTATCATAGTAAAGACTGACAGTCAGACTCGGACCTCATCTGTTTCTGGTTCTGACAGGAGGCAGGAAGTCACATCAGCGCCGTGGAAGAGAAAGCTGAAGGGAGTGACGTCTTTCTGTAGGCTAACCCGGAGTTAGCATCACCCTGGTTCCCTCAGACAGAAAGCCGAATTTGGATTAAAATAAACTCTGAGTGTGATCCAGGTTCTGTTCATGAAGATCATCTCCACAGATGAACTCCACTCTGTGATGTCTGAAGCTAAACTAAATGTGTAGCAGTAAGAAGCTAATGTTAGCTTACAAACAGACGACATCACAGTCACATGACTCAAACGTCTCCACCACTAAGAGTCTTACTGCACAATTACTGTACATATGAACTTTTGTGTTAAATATTAAAATGTGAACTCACTGTATCAGAGATGAAAAACATCATGTATATATAATATATCACATCCCTGCTGGAGAAGCTGGAGCTGCAGCAGATCCACCTTCAGCTTCCATCTTCATGTCTGTTTATTAACGCTGTGAGACGGACGAAGCCTTCAGACTGCTGTGATGTGTGAGGAGGAGGAGGATGAGGAGGAGGAGGGTTGAACAGGTTCACTCCTTCAGTTTCATACTTTCATTTGATTCTTGTTGACCTTTCTTTCTTCTCTGGTTGAGTCTCCAGACGTGGAGACAAACAGAGCTGGATCTCTCTCAGAGCGCAGCAGGAGCTGTTTCCATGTGAGCCTCTTTAAACATGTTTACTGCGCCTGTACCTTCATGTTCCTACATGCACTGGCACATGATAAGTGAATCTGTGTGTGTGTGTGTGTGTGTGTGGTAGTTTACACACCTGATCAATTGGACTTATTCATGTCTCCCTCGGCAGCTCGTCGTACACACAGAATTACAGATGCGTCTCAGTGTGAGAGCATGCATACCCCCCCCCCGGTATGAATATGATTTGTGGTGCAGATAAACATGCGTGTGGTAAACAGAGTGTGTTATTTGTTTTATGAGCGAGACGGAGAATACAGAGCGAGAGGCCCCGCACACGCTCAGTACTTCTTCCCTTCACCACAAGTAACGAGGGGGAAGTGAGGAGGAGGAGGAGGGAGGAAGGGGAGGACAGATGTGAAGCAAAGATGGAGGTGTGTGTGTGTGTGTCACTCACACAACAACATGACTGCTGCAGCATGTAGCGACAGTTTGAATAGATTAAGGAACACATTGTGGTTTGAGTTAAAATCACTACCGTACTGATGTCACGTCAGTTACGTAACGTTACGTTACGTAAACGTCTTCTGTTATTTAAGAGTTGTAGCTTCACTATGTTAGTTACTTAAATTTAACTCTTTTAGACTGGACACAAACACCAGACCGTCACCTCTGACCTCCACTATAGAGTGGTGAGGTCCCGCCCTTCCGTTTCCGCACCGGAAACGGAAGGCCGGGACTTCGCCACTCTATAGTGGCGGGTCCTCAGACGTGAATTATTATGAACGAGAGTCATTCAGAGTTTGAATTGTGCCATGAATTTCACATATGTTGTTTGTGGTTTTTAAAGATTATTTTCCATGCAAGACTACAATTTAACACGAAGAAGTTTTATAATGTTCAATCACCGGCATCTTGAAATACAGGGACTTCGCCCGCGGAGGGAAAGGTTGATGACGTGACGTCACGTACGCGACATGTCATCTTTAACTGAACAATCGCACAATAAACTGTCAAACTCTTGACGTAAAAAAATATCATTTAAACCCACAAACAACATTTGTGTAATCCAAGGCATATAACGCCTGGGACCAGAAAATAACTACTTTCTGTCCATTCAATCCCACGTATGTTACGTGTGTCATGTCAGTTACAAATGGAGGAACGTTACGTAAAGTATGTAAGTTACGTAAATGACTTCTGTTATTTAAGAGTTGTAGCTTCACTATGTTAGTAACTTAAGTTTAACTCTTTCAGACTGGACACAAGCACCAGACCGTCGCCTCTGACCTCCACTGTAGAGTGGTGAAGTCCCGCCCTTCCGTTTCCGGTGCGCGGGACCTCAGACACGAATTATTATGAACGAGAGTCATTCAGAGTTTGAACTGTGCCATGAATTTCACATATGTTGTTTGTGGTTTTTAAAAATAATTTTCCATGCAGAGAATTCTACAATTTAGTGCAAAGAAGTTTTATAATGTTCAATCACCGGCATCTTGAAGTACAGGGACTTCGCCCGCGGAGGGAAAGGTTGATGACGTGACGTCACGTACGCGACATGTCGTCTTTCTCATTGTGTTTTCTCTGCAGCCTTTAACTGAACAATCGCACAATAAACTGTCAAAAAATATCATTTAAACCCACAAACAACATTTGTGTAATCCAAGGCATATAATGACTGGGACCAGACAATAACTACTTTCTGTCCATTCAATCCCACGTATACGTTACGTATCCGAAAGGTTCCCATGGGGTCCAGCGGAAGGGGCGGGGCTTCGCCACTCTACAGGCCGGCCCTTTGACTCTTTACGCTACGTCATCTCGTGTCCTTCTCTGCAGCCGTTATCATGACTTCAGCCACTGGAGGCTGACCACACATGTAAATATGGGTGGAAATAAGCTGCTTTCACAGTCGAACACAAACCGGCTTTGGATCGTTACTGGAATATTCAGCATGTATCGACAGTTTGAATAGATTAAGGAACACATTGTGGTTTGAGTTAAAATAACTACCATACTTGTGTCACGTCAGTTACAAATGGAGGAACGTTACGTAAAGTATGTAAGTTACGTAAATGACTTCTGTTATTTAAGAGTTGTAGCTTCACTATGTTAGTAACTTAAGTTTAACTCTTTCAGACTGGACACAAGCACCAGACCGTCACTCCTGACCTCCACTATAGAGTGTGAAGTCCCGCCCTTCCGTTTCCGGTGCGCTGGACTTCAGACGCGAATTATTATGAACGAGAGTCATTCAGAGTTTGAATTGTGCCATGAATTTCACATATGTTGTTTGTGGTTTTTAAAGATCATTTTCCATGCAAAGAGACTACAATTTAGCACGAAGAAGTTTTATAATGTTCAATCACAGGCATCTTGAAATACAGGGACTTCACCCGCGGAGGGAAAGGTTGATGACGTGACGTCACGTACGCGACATGTCGTCTCTCTCATTGTGTTTTCTCTGCGGCCTTTAACTGAACAATCGCACAATAAACTGTCAAACTCTTGATGTGAAAAATATCATTCAAACCCACAAACAACATTTGTGTAATCCAAGGCGTATAACGCCTGGAACCAGGAAACAATTACTGTCTGTCCATTCAACCCCACGTATACGTTACGTATCCGAAAGGTCCCATGGGGTCCAGCAGAAGGGGCGGGGCTTCACCACTCTATAGGCCGGCCCTTTGACTCTTTACGCTACGTCATCTCGTGTCCTCTCTACAGCCATATCATGACTTCAGCTACTGGAGGTCGCAGCCTGACAACACATGTAAATATGGGTGGAAATAAGCTGCTTTCACAGTCGAACACAAACCTTTGGATCATTACTGGAATATTCACATCTCCTGAAGAAAGTGTGTGTGATTGTTGTGTCTGCACTCATCAAGCTCTATAGCAAAGTCAGTCAAATTTGTACTGTTGAATAAATCTAATAAATGAATAAGCTGCTGCTGACCAGCAACATGTTTTATAAGAACCATTGACAGTCTGTGACCAGATAACATATGTTGAGCAGCTAGATGTGTGACTGTGATCATCTGAGCTTAAACATGTGAAATGAACCTACAAACCATCAGATGATCTCAGAGAGGAGCGTCAGTCTAGAGAGGAGGAGAAGCTGAAGACACCCAGAGGAGGAGAAAAGGAGGAGGTGAAGAAACGAGCCCACAGAGTGAGACTGAGCCGGGAGGTAGGTGAGATCTGTGAGAGGAGACGGAGGCAGATTAGTGTTCGCAGGGTTTTAAACTCCGTTCTGTTCGGGGACTCGGTGGATCCAAACGGCACCCAGGTGGAACTTCACCGGGCTGAATCTGGAACCCTGAAGACGGAGAACGTCAAGGAGGGTTTTTTTTCCAGGATATTAAATTGAATTGCATCTTTAAATGACTCCTGCTGGGGAATCCCATGAACTCTCACTGCAGTGTTGGAGGTGTGATGAGAGCCTGAGTGCACAGAGGTGTGTGTGTGTCCATGTTTATCTGCATACGTAGGACTATCTGCACCTGTCTGAGGACGCATGAACCTGCTGCACCTCTGTTTGTTATTACCAGTGTTTCTGCTCACTTCACACATGTCTCTGGATCAGCGCTGGTTCCAGAACTTTGTCTCCGAGCTCAGAACTCACCAACACCCAGCAGCCTTACAGCTCCTATCAGACAGGACTCGTGTTACTGAGGAGTCGGTGCGTGTCAGAGAAATGAACCAGAGATGCTGCAGCATGTTCCAGCTGTGTTCAGGGCAGCTACATGAACAGCAGTGTGTCCTTCTGCGTTGGACCATCAGCTCCCATCACACCTGGTGTCCTCTGCTGAAGTTCACCTGCAGAGTCTCTGCATGCACGATCGATCCTCAGCGATCCTCAGCGAGTCTGTCAGCCGATCGGGACGTGTGTTTATTTCCTCTCCGAGAGTTTAACCTTGAGCTGCTGCAGCCTTTACATGAAGATAATCCCACCGCATTAAATTCAGACGGGAGCTGAAAGTGTTACGTTACGTCTCCGACCTTGTCACGCTGACGTCAGGACTTTTATGGAGAATCGACTCTGACGCTTATTTAGACCCGAGAACAAGAGATGGAATTGACTTCACATTTATGTAACGAGGAACGAATCAGAGCGGAGCTGCAGTGTGTGTGTGTGTTTGTGTGTGTGTGTGTGTCTGTGTGTGTGTTTGTGTGTGTTTGTATAAGAAATCTAAATGTCTTCAAAGGACAAAACATGTTCACACTGTTTTACTTCAGACTGTTTTCTGGGACTCGATGCTCCTCTGAGAACATAAAAATAAATATATCGGAGTTCTTGTTATTATCATCTTTATATTTTAAATATTACCTTTGTGAGTTTGAACTTTTTCTGCAAAACTACATAGTTCACCTTTTTTAATGCCATTAATTTGCATGTCAGCATTTTTTAACTGCTGTTTTGGTCACCAGAACTTTCACACAGAAGGAAAAACATTTAAATAATAGTTCTTTTTTTCAGAATGAGTTACATTTTTCTGATTTTCACAAAGTAAATGAAGGCGTCCACCATCACAATCATGTTGTTTCTTCATCATGAACCTGGTGTGTAAAATCATCCTTCCAGTCAGTTTCATCAGTTTGGATTATTGTTCACATGATTTAAACTCTTGTTGTGTCTCTGGGAGGAAACTAAAGCTGCCGTGTGTCCAGCAGAAGTCACAGCTGTGGAGATGTTTAACGAACACACGGCCGAGTGAGGCTGAATGTCAGCAGAGCAGGACCGCTGGTCATCGTCCTCCGGTGAGTCGCTCTGTTCAGAATAGAAGAGACTCTGCAGACTCTGAAGATTTAAACCTGTTGGTGCTGAGGTTGGAACATAAGATGAATGTTTACAGCAGGATGAAGCCAATAACACACAGCTGAGAGCTGATATATCCTGTACTGACACACACGACATCTGATATCAGGAGGTTGGTTTATTGTTTACTGACAGTGCTTTATCTAACTGGTCCTCATGTATCAGCGGTGCACGCCACTGGTGATGAACAGCGCTGCAGGTACACCGAGCTGAACCACCTGTGTGAACAATGAGTCTGATTGAGTGATGAAGTAATCACTGCTACAAAAAGATGGGACACAAAAAGAGGAAGTCCCTGAATGCAGGAAATAGGAAATAAAAACACATAAAACCTAAACTAAATCTGATCCAGGAGCTGGGTCGGTCCTGAAGGTCGGGCCAGATGATCTGTTCATGTGAGGGCGGTACTGATCCAGTCACAAACCTGAGCTGCTCACTGATTAATATCACTCATGTTTGATTTGCAGGAATCAAAATCTGGACAATCGTGTGCTTCATTACATCAGCCAATGAGAGAGAGACCCTGGAGCAGCTGATGGTGTTGCCAAGCAACAGCAAACAACCCTAGCCTTTGAGGCTAACGTTAGCTAGCATGCCGCTGTTGACAGATGATAAAACTGACTCCTCACTGACGAGTTTGTTTGTTCTGCTGTAACGTCACGACATCAGCTCGTCTCCAGCTGATTGTCTGAGATCAGGTGAGCTGCTGATTCGCTCCCGCCGGCAGCATCATTTTAATAAAGTCCTGCAGGGTGTGAAGTGCCGTTATTGTGTCTCTCTTCAGGACAGAAAACATCTGAAGATCTTCTTTACGAGCCTGATCAGTCAGGATGTCGGAGCTGCTGCTCTGCTTCAGCCCTCGTACTCCTCATCTGTGTTGTGAAATTGGTGCGTGACTCCTAACAGTCTGTTTTTCATCCTGTTAGAAACTGAAACTGTGCGTGTGTGTTTGTATTGTACGTGCCTCTGGGTGTGTGTGTTTGTGTGTGTGTGTGTGAATAAGCAGTAATAAAACCCCGAGCAGAGCTGTGGCGCTGCTCTCCTCTGTAACCATAGCAACATGGGTTAAGGTGAATCTCATTGTTGCCGCGGTAATGATTTGAATAGCTCGGAGAGCCGGCCGGCGCTGTGTCCATCAGGGAATACGGGACGTATTGATGTTTACACGCAGTAATAGATCTCAGATTGTTGTGTAGGCAGCGGGAGCGGCAGGCTCAAGTGTTAACGCAGGAATTTTAATGGAAAAGTTTGGCCTTTCACTGTAAAACCACTCGGCTCTGCAGAGAGTCGACGCTCTGCTCACACAAAGATGAAGCCTGAGAGACGCTTTGAGACGTCTGAGGTAGAATAAACTGACTCCTGAAACACTGTGTGCTTTATTTCCAACATGTTTAATATTCTCATTGCTTTTATCTTGATTGATGATTATTGGGTATTAATTTCATTGTTATATATTTGTCAGCTGATGGACCAGAACAAAACCAACATTCAGCACCAGAGAACTGTTTCATATATGTTTCTGCTTTTTGCTTCATGTGTTTAAAATGTGTCTCAAGAGGAAATAAAACACATGAGAAGCACAAACATGAAGGAGAAATGATGAAATAAACAAGATCTGATCAAGTCAGCACCATCAGAACACGGACCGGGCCGCTGTGTTTGACCTGAGGACGGCTGGACGTATTTCAGCTCATCCTGTAGACCTGTACGTGTCCTGCTGACTCGTCCTTCGCAGTACTGCAGTTTATTTTACTCTGATCTTATAGAAGTGTCTGAGTTGGTTATGAACAGTGGAGCAGTGTTTGCTGGTTTGACTTGTTTGATTGTGACGTTTCTAATCATCGTCTGACTGTTTAAAGAAACACTGGATGGTAATCAGGCACAGAGAGTCTGAAACACGGTTCACTGATGGTTTTATTATAACTGTTAATAAAACAGCGTCAGTAGTTTCCTGCTGTGACCTGTGAATAAACTCCTCTCTGAGGTTCACACCTGCTCAGTGCTCCATTTGATTCAGACCCAGAGAAGAAGATGTGTTTTAGTTCCGGTCTGATTCATTCTCTCTCCCAAACTGAGCGGAGGAAACTTCAGGTCACAGAGACGGAGGGAGAGCTGAGGGAACTAATTGATTGGACAGTTTTGGTGACGTCATCCTGCATCATCAGGGACAGAACATCATATTCTGGAGGCTGAAAGCAGGTCAGTGTGTACTGAAGGCTGGAGAAGGTCCTTCACACACACACACACACACACACCATAAATATACAGGTACAAGTTAAAATACTTCACACAAACAGATTCTCTTGTGACGAGTGCAGACAAACGTCACTTCAGGTCATGAAAAGTTGAGAGAAAAGTGCTGCAGACGAGCCATCGGAGTGATTTCACTTTGTTTACTTTGAAAGTAATGAAGAGGTCGGACCGAGAGAGAGAAGATCCAATCAGGAGAAAAGGCTGAGACGGAGAGTCGATGGCTCTGAATCGATGATGGACGCAACACATCTTTTATTTAACTTGAGCTGCTGAGAAAGAGACGACTCTGGAGGAGGAGAGAGGAGGAAACACCGAGGACAGAGGACAGGATAGAGATTTAATGAACGAGAGAAGAAGAGAGAGAGAGAGAAGGTATCGATGTGAGGCTCTAATAGGTTTTTCCATGCAGGGAGCCGGTGGAGCATCCAGCTGCTTCTCCAGCAGAAAGCTTTTAATGTGAAGCAGCAACAGCAGGAAGGATTCGCTTTGCATCAGCAGCAACTTAACACGCCTCCAATTCAGCCCAACGCCGTCAGTAAACAGGAAAATGAGTCTGCAATCTGATGGGAGGAACACAGACTGAACTCCAAACCATCACAGCTACGTGCTGCGAGGCTGGAGACGAGACTCCTGACAGCAGCTGTGGCTGAAGTGGACCGACCCAGGACCGATGGGAACCCGGCTCCTGTTAGTTTGCTGCAGATCCTCTTTTGTTGTCTAATTACAGAAAATAATCTGTGTCAAACACAAGGTTCTGATCCGTCCAGGTTCTGTTGATCCAGATCATCTCCACAGATGAACTCCACTCTGTGACGTCTGAAGCTAAATTAAATGTGTAGCAGTAAGAAGCTAATGTTCGGCTACAAACAGACGACATCACGGTCACATGACTCAAACGTCTCCACCACTAAGAGTCTTACTGCACAATTACTATCCAGGTTTTCTATAAACTGATCAGAGTACAAGTTGTAAAGTCAGAGTTAGAACAGTGTGGAGCTAAAGTGGCCTGTAGAGACGGACTAGTGAGGAGACGAGTCTCCGTGTTCGCTGTGAGGACGAAGATGGTACCCAAAGTGCACAATAGTGAACTTACCGACAGGTTTCTGCTCTCTGTTCCACAAACAAGCTGAGAGATCCTGGTGAACGAAGCGAGCTACATCAGCCAGCTGGACAGCGACACGTCCGGGTCAGTGTCGTCGGGTCAAGTCCAACTCGCTCCGTCCTATGTTTGTTACGTGACCCCTGTCCTGTCGGAGAACAGGTCAGATATTTCAGGATACAGAGCTGATGGATAAACAGCTGAACAGTTCAAACACTCGTTTTCACAGCGCTGACTGTGAAATCCTCTCCGTCTGTCCGTCCGTCTGTCTGTGTGGTGTTTGGGTTCAGTCAGACGAGGCGACACGCTGAGCTGCTGGTGTTGCTCCTGGACATGTTGTGTTGGTGCAGCTGCAGGCCGTCTGCTGCTGCGGACGCTCGTTAGTCTGAGCTCCACCGCCTCCTTCCACTTTCATTCACAATCTTCAAACGCACGACGGAACAAACGTTTTCACATCAACTAAAACCTGATGTAACATGTGAAACGTTGGATCAATGCGATCACATCCAAAACATTTATGTTTCATCTCTCATCGTTGTCGTGATTAACTGTTAAACACAGACACCATCTGTGTGTGACGCTCACCTGAAGCCTCCTCGTTAGATCTCTTCTTCTCTTCTCCACCTCGGTGTGCTTCTGTTCCTCTGGACGGAGAAGTTTCTCCTTGTTTAACCATCTTGTTGATCACCTGGAGGCTCGCTGAAGGTCTGCCTCTGCACTCTGGATGTCTCCATCGTCTCTGATGACGGTGACAGGTGTGTGTGGGCGTCAGGTGGAGCGAGAAGCCTCCGCTCTGTAATTCTATCAATTAAAGCAGTTTCTTTGTGCCGGTGACGCAGCATGTAACACCTCCTCGCTGTGACTCTCCTCCTCTCTGATGTCGTCAGGTCACAGAGAACAACAGCGTCACCTCCAGACCTCCTCACAGACGCCTGTCTGACTCTGAAGAGCTGTTTTTCCTGAGACGAGAGAGTCACATCCTGAAGAACGGAGGAGGATTTAAATGACGACGTCTCATATCCACACACACACTCCTGTGTAAAGGTCCTCGGTCTTATCTGTTGACAGTAAACAGACGTTCCAGTTACACAATGAAACACTCGACACGGAGCTTCATTGTCGGAGACAGCGAGTCGTTCTGTCACTGTGTGAGATAAGAAACTCCTCCAGGAAGATCTCAGTCTCTGGTAGCTTCTTATTCAGCCTCTTTAGACCCGTATGATGATTTAATAATGGTTCATAAGTCACTGTGACGTAGATGAACGCAGCAGCTATATTTTGTTGAAAATATCAACCAGAACAAAGCTGTATGTTATCAGAACAGAGGAGATGAATTAAATCACAGCTGAGATGGATGATGGTTTCACCTGAGTGCCGTCGATCCTCGTGTGTTATCTTCAGAGACAGAAAGCAGCTAATCAGTGACAAAGTTTTTAAATCCTCCACATGAAAAAAGGAGTAAAGTCTTTACAGCTACGAGCAGATGTGCAGTTAATTTCTCCGTGTTTGAGGAAAAATGGCTCTAAAGGAGACGAGTGTGATGTTTGTGAGTCGACATGAGATTACTGTAAACAAACGGAGCGGCGGCTTCACTCCCGGCTCTCCTCCTCAGCCTTCTCTCCCGGCTCTCCTCCTCAGCCTTCACTCCCGGCTCTCCTCCTCAGCCTTCACTCCCGGCTCTCCTCCTCAGCCTTCACTCCCGGCTCTCCTCCTCAGCCTTCACTCCCGCCTCTCCTCCTCAGCCTTCTCTCCCGGCTCTCCTCCTCAGCCTTCACTCCCGGCTCTCCTCCTCAGCCTTCTCTCCCGGCTCTCCTCCTCAGCCTTCACTCCTCCTCAGCCTTCTCTCCCGGCTCTCCTCCTCAGCCTTCACTCCCGGCTCTCCTCCTCAGCCTTCACTCCCGGCTCTCCTCCTCAGCCTTCACTCCCGTCTCTGTTCTCCGATATGTTTCTGTGCTCTCCAATAAAGTGGAAATTA